>FIZR01000802.1:0-49674 GCA_900060175.1 Ferrisia virgata | reverse complement strand
GTATGTCTACTTCTGAAATTTTCATCTACAACTCTAGGTCTAATTTTTAAATCATTCTCTCTCCTATTTGATTCGAATATATTTTCATTATTACTTTCAAACTTGAAGGGAGTTCCAGTAAGCCATGTATTTATTTCTTCATCTGTTAATGTAAAAGGAATTTGTATCTATTTGGTTGAAGCAATCTAGATTGAGTTAATTTTTGCAATAATATGAAATATAGATCTCTTAGTTTTGAGTTTACTTCCCTGCCTCTGAAAGCTATATGAATCTTACTGTTTCTTAAACAGTGTTCTATTTGTCTTGTAGTTTTATTTGCATAGAAATAATGTACTTTGAAAAACTGAATCCATGAACTAATAAGATTTGTAGTTTCTCTTCCATTTACTTTTTTTATAACACTTATTGTGATTTGATTTCTGTTTTCCATTTTTTGTGTGGAAGTTTTTACTACTTATTTGTATAGGAAAAAATTTTATAACAAAATAAATTTTTTTATGAAACTAGTTTGAAATTGTTTTCTTTTATCATATCTAATCTTCTTTTATGATAGTTTGATTTTAAATGAGTATTATAACTTCTGATGTTTACTTTCCTCCCACATTCGCACACTTTATCGATCAATTTTAATTCATCATTATATTTTTTCATTGATAAATTTTTACATTCTTTACACCAATATTGCTTTTTATTAAAATCATCATTTCTTTTGAACTTGAAACATTTTGTACAAAGATGAAGTTCTCCATCTTCAATAGCTTCAATAGCTGAAACATTTGGTAATGTCTTACAAATTGAAATAAGTTTCTTAGATAGATTTATTCTTCTTATTTATATAGAAAAATTTTTGATAAGAAATTTATTAAGAACATGTTGGACATAAAATCTTCCCAAAAGCTGTCCAATTCCTTCCTAAAAGCTTCTGAAAATATGCTCAAAATCTTCTCAAAAGCTTCCTAAAATACGATCGATTCGGCTGTTTTACCGATGTGTCAGAGGAAATCATCGGTTTTTCTACCAGGGCGTGAGAGTGTGCCAGAAGGAATATTATGTATCTACTATTACTCATGTTTTCATACCCTGAAGATTGAATTTTTTTTGTTTAATTTAGATTTAGTTCGTAGTACATGTGATAGATCGCTCTCCAAGCTCGTGCTCACTTCCTTCTATTATGCATGCTTGCTCAACTAGGCTTAACCTTATGCTTAATCTGAACCGGCATTTGTCATTCAAAAGTTTGAACTTTCGACATGGGTTTGCTTGCATGCTTGATCACGCGTGATCAGCATAAATCGATCCTCTTGGACCAAAGTTCCACTGAAAAATTATCGTTCTGGTGAATCAAGATTCATGTACGTACCTGAGCATCATCTACGATTAGTTCAATTTTTTTTTTTTTTACCTTCTCCTTTAATTTGATAGAGTCAGTATTTCTGTAAATGTACTTTCGGTACAGATAAGCGCTCGTAATATGAGCGATTACACAAGAAAAGCGTTCGTATTAACTGGATGTTGTCATTTAGCACTCGTTTATCATTCATGACGTAACATTCGATAAGAATTCATTTTAAATAATCAAACTATTATTGAAAACAATTTTAGAGGATTATAGCAAACTTAAGACACAATTTTTCTAGGTTTTGATGAACTTGATGTTTTTTAATAATTAGTATCTTCAATAACTAATATGAAAAATGAAAATAGTTTCACTATGTAAAAGGTCAGAACTTGAGCCGAATTTTTGGTCAAATAATCAAAAGTATTTCGGTTGCCAGTACATGATTATTTCCAATTACGCACAAATGGATAGAATCGATGGTTTTAAGGTAAAGTTACACGTTACGCGAGACATTAAATCTAAAAAACGCAAAAAAATTACGAATATTTATTAAACGACAAATATTCTGGAACGGAAGTTCAAAATAAAGAGTAAATCATCGATGACGAAATCACACGTTGATTCGAAAATTCTAGAAAACCTAAATAAATTCTATAAATACTTATTCAACGAGAAATACACAAATTGACACAAGGATTGAAGTTTCTTTCATTAAAATTTAGATAGATCCTTTCACTTTCACATGTTGCACTCGTAGGTCGTATGTAATATTGTGTGTTATCAGCGTACACATTCCAATCGAATGAGCCAGACGCCACCGATTTCATGAATCGATAGCGAAATTTCGTCACAATACTCCGAATTTTATGATGATGTGAAAGTACACGAGTAAGAGCATTACACGAACGTCGAACAATTTACAAAAATAGGGGAAAATATTGTCGCTATATAAGAAATAAAATACTACACGATAATTGATAATATCTCGAATTCGAGACGGGCAGATTTTTAAAATATAAATATGGAATAAAAAAAATCGACGAAATATCGAATTACAACAAAAAAGAAACAATATTATAAATTAAAAAGAAAAAAATAAAATAAAAGGACAAATACAGAAAAAAAAATATATCGGGCATTGTTCGATGAACAGATAAGAATACAATAAAAAGTACACGTACGATTATATTGCCTTCCTATGCATTTTATACTGGCTAATTATTATTATACAAATTGGAAAAAGGAGAAAAAATAAATAAAATTGAATAAAACACGATACACAACGGCTAAAATGGAATAAAAAGTGTTAAAAGGTAACAGCTCAGTTTGTATTTGTAAAATTAGGTATATCAATTACACGTCTCGAACAGGCTCTTCCCCGAAAAGCAATCACATGTTTTCAAATTGATCAACGCGTCGTTTAGTATTTCCTTTACGAATTTCTCTTAAAGTTTTATATTTATCGCGTCCTTGGCGAACGTTTTCTCGGTGTATTTTATCCATGGTCGTTTCTTTCGTTTCGTCTCGAGATTGAGCTAAATCTTGTTTCAACATCTATAAAAAAAATAATAATAATAAAATAAACAATGGTCCATTCATAAAAACGAACATTACATAAGTTCATTACTGAAAGAACTAAAAATGAAAATTCCAAATTACTCAAATTAGAATGAACATCATTTTGGTTAAATAGGTAAATTCTGCATACCTTAAGTTGATCGTGCAAACGCTCGTTCCTTTCAGCCAAAGTTCTACGTTCTTCAACAGGATCGACGATACTGGAATCCGTCTGTAGGTCGCGCGATACGTGACCGTTGAACATTTCGTCGTTTTCATCGCAGTTCTCATTTTCTTCAACGTGGTGATGTTGCGGAGTCGAGGTAGCCGCCAAAAGGGCTAATTTAGCTGCCTCTTGTTTTTGACGAGCAGCTTCCACTTCATCCTAAATTATAACGAATAAACCAACGTTATACAGGAAATCGATCTTTGTATTCGATGAACAAAGTAACGTACTTGTAATCTGCGCGTTTCTTGATCTTTCATTTCAACTTCATTTTTGATACGTTCAACTTCGCTTTGTTTATCTTTGATTTCTTCTTCTAATTTAGCGCGTTCGGCTGCTTCCATATTTTTTGATTCTTCTAAACGTTCCATCATCATTTGCAATTCGTTTTGACGAATTTCCAATTCGTCTTTAGCCGCTTGCAATTGTTTCAATTGTTCCTCCAGTCGACGGATGATTTCCTGTAACATGAAGTATTAAAGAGTAATGTTGCAGTTGGATGAGGTAATAATAAAACAAGCAAAATTGAGTCCAGTTCTTCGAGAAGAAAGTAACATATTCAACTCGATGAGATTTTGTTATTTAATCATTACACTTACTTGAGCTTCTTGTAATTCTTTTTCTCGTTTTTCCATTTCATTTTGCATGGATTTCAATCGTTCTTCGTATTCTTGATGTTTCTTTTCGGCCTTCTCCCTGGCAGCGATTTCCAATTGTAATTTCTCCCTACGCAAGAATGACGAAATTAAATCACACATGTACTTTCTAGGTACCGAAATTTTAGAACTGGCAAATCAATCTGAAAGCTACCCACCTTTGTTGTTGTTTGGCGATTTTCTCTTCGCGAGCTTGAGCTTTCATTTGTTGCACGTCGATAGTATCGGGTTTTCTACGTCGCATGTAAAGCTCGTGGTTACCCATACATAGGGCTAAGATACGTTTATTTATACGTACTCTTGGAGCGAAAAATACGAAATCTGGAGCTTTCTTATCGATCGGTTTGATGATGAATTTACGATCGTTAAATGAAATATTTCTAATTTCCGACCAAGGGAAACCGATTTTCGGCGTTAATCTGTACGCGTGAAGAAATAATACGATAATTAGTTGAAAAGAAACGCCAAATACGGACTAGGTAGGTCAAGTAAACCTTTACCTACCTACGCGTTATACAAATGAAAAGAAATAAGCTTACTTGTCGTCTTTCTCGTAGATATTTAATCCTAATGCGTCCACTCCCAACCATAACTCTGTTCCTTTTTTGTTACGTATTTCGAAATAATTCACTCCGTACATCTCTAAATCTTGAGCTATTTTCAAATATTCAAGCATGGCGTCTTCACGTAGCATTCCTTTGTGTTCATTCCACCAGGTTGTAATACTGTTTTCCCATTCTTCGCGCGACATTTTATGCTGATCCATTACTCTGCAAACGATCGTATAAATAATGAATATAATCAAAACAAAAACCGATAATAGAACAATAGAGGGTATGCGAAAAATAGAAAGAACGAAAAATATGCGGAATATCAGAATTGATGACGACGGTTTACATAGAATTTTACGAACATTGGAGTAAGGTACGTGGCAAGAAAATCAATGATACCTGTATTAAATAAATACCACATCTACAGATGCTTAATATTTCTTTAAAAATTCAAGATTAAAAAAATTAAAAACTTCGTATTTTTCTGCTTTAATCGCTCTAGAAGGATGTTGTTTCTATTCTTCATAGATTTTTTTTGAAATTCTATCAAATAAATTTCACCTTTGCGGAAGAAGACGGTCATTGGCTAAAAATCCAGGTATATGGACGACTTTGTTATAATCTCCGTGACGAGCTTGCACGGCGTACGAAGCCAACAGCACAGATGTTTCCGGTGGGCAATAAATTTCATCCGATAGGATAGCATTTTTCACCTAAAATTAAGAATATAAAAGGTGAAAAAGTGAATGAGTGAGTACACGCATTTACTTCGTGGCTACAAAGAATATATTTCTTCATATAATATACTAACTATATGTTGTAAAGTTTATAATGTTCATAAGTTCAAAAATATTCTCTCTTGCACGCATATCATACAAGACAACACCTACAACGCTACATATTGCCCACTACTTAACAATTTGCAGAATTCTGTCGGATGCACTTTGCATAACTAATAGGTACGCGAATTATTATTTTTTTAATGAACCAATATCCAAGTTGAAACGTGATACCAACGAACAAATTTCCTGCTACAATGTAATTTACTCGTATAAAAGTAACAGCACCTATGTGGGTGTGTACATTCGTGCAAATGAAATACACGTGTATATAAGGTATCTACATACGTTTGTACTGGTATTGGTACGTGAAATATTTTAAAATGTATTCGCATATTAAAACTCGCCGACGAACGCATCGACCGTTGCACAATCACTATACCATTGCAGTTTGAAGTGTAACTACTATTTTTTCCATACTCTTCATTTTATTCTGTTATTCAAAACAATTACAAGGTTTTCAAACTTCATTTCTGTCACCGTTGAATTAAAAGAAAAAAAAATCACACGGTAAAATTTTCACAAACATTTTTCATTGCTAAATTAGCACATCCTTCTCGGTGCAGGTACTCTCATATCACCTCGCCCCTCCTTCTTTCTCAATTTTTCGTTCCGTTGCAGGTAATACCCCGGATTTAAAACGAAAACAAGGAAACGAAACGAAATATGGAAAAGAAATAATAAATAAGGTGTCCTTCTATATGCATCGAGCATAACACAACGTGGCAAATACCTTATCTGTGTAAACATTTGTGATATAATGATGGAGGGAGGGAACGAATCAATGCGTAGGATATTACGAAGGAATAGAACTAGGAAAAAATTGCAAATATGAAGTAAGATTCTGAGAACTAAACAAGTTGACTTTTTTTTTCAGAACTAACCACCAGAACTTGTTCATTTTTCAAATGAATAAACTTATTTTGAAACGAATCACCTGCTCTCTGAGGATCTGAAACACTAGCAACCTCCCCAGAAGTGGGGACTATCTCAAACTTGGCTTCGATTTTGAAGTTCAAAACTTCGAAACTATGACCAAAAATTTAGTTGTGAACTAGAAACTCATATTTGAGACGAGTATAGTTGAAGTCCGCTTTCCGAAAAAAACCCACCTCCTCCAAAGACAAATTAAACCAGTTTCCTTCCTTCCAAACAGCACGATAACTTACCTCTAATGTGTCTTAACAGCAACTTAACCGCGAGGTACGAAATGTAACAGAAAAAGAACACAAAAAATCATCAATTTTTCATCGATTAATCAGATTAAAAAATGATACAGCTCGAATTTGCATGTGTACTTGTATATCTGTAATTCTGAATACCTACTATGTGTTTCTTTCCACTGTGATACGATCGTCGTTGTAGTAAGTCGAAGAACCAACGTAACACGATGATAAATAATAATGGATATCATCATACAAGCACTTAAGCTATATACGTTTAACATCCTTTGATTATATATATATATATGTACTACATGTGCCTCGCGATAATAATGGTTTTAATAAACTCGATTTTTTTTTTCGGCACACGTCGTCATCATTGCGCTACCACATCAATTCGCGAGGGAACCGGTGTAATGCAAAAAGTATAAATCAAAAGAACAGAGAACGAAAACGCACTGTAAAACAACCGAAAAAAATTTAAAACCCGTTTCTTTTCCCTTTCATTTTTTTTTTTCGTCAATTCCGTCAACGACATCGTCCCTCTCCCTGCCAGCCACTACAAACTAAATACCCTGACCTGAAGGTTGTTTTCGTGAAATTCAATTTTTTTTTATATTTCAAACGACCTCAAGAGAGTTTTCCACTGTTATAAAGGAAAGTGTTTTATGATTACTATACATGACTGTAAATTTCAAGGGAACTATATATGTAGTTATTTCATTTCTGGAATCATTAAAATATTACCAACACGTAATATATCAAGTGAATGAAAATGTATACACGTAGGTAGTCTAGGTACTAATAAGGTACACATAAAGATACTCGTTAAAATATAATAGAGACGAAAGAAATTGATTGCAATTGAAATAAAAAAAAATCACAAATAAAAATATAATCTCCCTTCCCATCTTTGCTAATAAAGAAACGAAACAAATCATGGCGACAATAACAAAATGATGATGAAAATTTTTACTTTTTATGAAGAAATAATTTTTCAGGTTCGCTTTTTATCAGACCATTTCAAAAAAATTCAACAGATCAACAAATCTTCAATATAAAATTACATATCACGAATGTTTTGTATTCTGCAGTTATCATTTTCCTCAGGAGTTTCAAAAATCTTGATTAATTTTATAGATGATAACAAAGGGGTTATTTATTTTCAGTTAGTTCAACACTGGCTAGCATTTTTGTAACCTTAGCCATCGGAAATTACGAACAAAAAAAATGAAATACTTAAACGATTCGTATTACTTCTACTCATTTCTGTTGCCACTATATTTATCTCAAAATCGCCCTTGCACTTCTTCGACGTAAATGGAAATTACGATGAAAATATATCGAGATTGAATTTACATAGTTCTAAGACGCTTCTTATCATTATTCTAGCACAGTGATCGTTATCTTCAAAGAAACAACCTTTTCAATACCAAACTGATCTGATCTTCAAGTAATTATGTAACTCAGCACGTGGCCGGTAAAAATCAATATCAATACGGTTCATAAATAGAACAATAAAAAAAATAAGACATTACGTCAACGTGGAATTCTTTGAAACAGAATGTAGAAGAGAGACACCTCTCAACAACTTTAAATAATTTAGCAAAGCAAATTTTTTTTCGATAAATATGACTGTTACACACGTATGCAAGTCTAGGAAGTTTTTACATAACACATCAAAATCTTTCTCTTCATCAAAAATTCGAAAACAGCAGACCTTTAAAAGTAAATTAGTATGAACTTTCAACTAAGCGAATCAAATTTCTCGCGTTAAATTTCACTGAATAAAAAATTATAAAGTGCAAAAGAAAATGTTACGTGATGGCATAATGTATGAAAAACGTCATAGGAAGTACGTTTGTTGTCCAAGGATTACGTTCCATTCAAAAAAATGACCATTCGAATTCAATCGCAGAAGTATCAATTTTCTGCTTCAGTTGTTCCAAAATATGCAGCAGATAAAATAATGTGTTTGTACTGTCATTTTCACGCGTCATTACTTGAATTTAGCCACGTGCATCTTCAAATAAACCATTCGTTTTTTTATGCGCTTAATGATGCACGAGTTTTTATTGAAACCCTGTAGTAGCTGTCATAGATACTTATTCTTTACTAGAAGTTCAAACTACACCATCTTGTTTACACCAACAATTCTCGAATATACTTAGTATGAAAATTAAGTACATCGGTACAATTTTATTTCGATTTCCGAGTGTATAATTCGCCGCCATATAGGTAGGACTGCAAAATTATTCCAATCTGATTGTTTCAAAATTGAAGATGTAATATTACGTTTTTGTTTTAAAATGATCTATCCGATCTTTAGCGTAAGTAGAATACTTTCTGCTCTGTATTTATCCGAAGTGACTAGCTAAAGTCTAGTTAGATTACAACCTAAGTATATCAATATTCTCATCATCCCTTCAAACTATCTCACTATACAGTTTGAAATTTGTAATACTAATACAGCATCCTGTACCGATGAGTGTAGATGATTAAAGAATCGCATACGAATAAAACGATCACGACGACCTTTAAACTGATTACAAAGTTATTATTAGAGACGAATCGGGAAAAAAATATAAATATACCTTACTACGTGACGTATAATACGCGTGTAACACGGTGTAAATCCTCTCGAGAACACGGTATTTTTCGTTAATTTCTCTTTTAATTCTTAAAACACGAGAACAGGTAAGGTAAACGCACAATATACTAGACACTGTTGCCTTAACATACGAAGACGAAACCGGCTATAATTACGGACACGTATTTTCGATTATGCTATTTTTATTGCCACGGAATTATAATAATTTTCGGAACACCACGTCAGCTTGGCTATTTGGAAACAAATTGTAATGCGGGGCGTTATAAATGCAACGAATTAGCTACGTAATTTCAGACGCATAATACGAGCCTATCAGTAGTGCACGTCGCACAGCTAAAAAATTTAATGTGTACGAGCTTAAATTGTGTGCTCAAGCACAACATAGGATAATAAAACATAAAACGAAAGTAATCAAGCAATATGTACCTTACTAAGTATGGATGTAGCCAGCTAGCCACATACATGGGTATATTTACCTGTAAATAAAATAACCTCAGGGTAATATCTTGTATCAGTTCTTCAGCCACATCTTCAGGATAAAATTTGGCTCGAAATTTAAACTGTAACGGGTTCTCTTTTTTTACGTCTTGACTCATGACCTAGGAAAACAAATGGTAATAATTGATTAGGTTTTAAACTAACTGAAGGAATTTCTCAACCATGACACCGTAGTTCCATTAATTACAAAACTACATAAACGTGGTAACTCGTACGTTTAATGGTAAGGTGTTATCTTGGTATACGTTCCGTTACTACAAATAATACAAGATGCCTTATAGTTTCTTCATGTTTCATTCGCGTAAAAATTGCGATTCGTTACTACTACGAATTGCATAGAAAACGCGTCATAAGTTGTATTGGGCTAAATTACCGATATTAGTAAGTACGTACACGTATGCACAAATTCAAAGCCCTCACTAGAAGCTCGATTACATAAAATAATTAAGTATTTCACATTTCCTTTTCATTCCGTAAGCAGAGTTTTTTCATATGTAGATTACTGGTGCAACGTTTTAATTTGCACATTTGGCCAAGAGTTAATTTACATATGCAGCTAGTTACATAGGAATAAAACTTCAAAAAAGATGAATAATATATAATGAAAAGGAAACACGGCAATCAAATAGATGATACGAATATGTATTTGTTACTCATTTTGGAAACTCATTAATGAGTATATCAAGCTGCAAGGTTTATAACACAGGTAGCTGCCCAAGAACAGTGCCAGTATACACTAGAGAAAGTAGTAGTCTATCGAAGATTATTTTCTAAATACGTAGGTTTTCACTTTCTTGAAATTTCAACATTACTCTATATCGGCTCAAGAGCACATTAGGGTATACTAAGAGCTTCATTCCAACTGTTGAACCTATTGTGTTAAGCTGCTTATTTTTGTACACACAAAACATGAAAAAACGCTTCTGATATAGCGGTCTTCACTAAATCTGATAATCGTAGCGTAAATAGATTTACGAAATTTTTGCATCATTTACGATTTATCTGAATTGAAATATTTAGTCAGAATACGCTTAGTAAGACTAAACTTTATACAAAACATACATTAAATTCAAATAACCTTGGAGACAATTTTATAAAATCTTAAAAAGCAACAGTATTTAATATGCGAAAAAAAATCATTTCTATAGCGTGTTCAATTGATTCTAACACCCCTCTTAGCAAAATGATAATTTTTTGTGTTGAAAATGTGAGGTTGGCAGCTTGTGTCTATGTATTTTCGTTATCCAACACCTCTGATTGGTGTTTCTGGAAACAAGTTGCCAACTTCTTATTTTTAACACGAAAAATTCTGATTTTGGGTGGACTGGTGATGGTGCCAGAACCAGAACTAATTGATAAGCTTATCAAAAGATTGCATCCTATCAAAACATCTCCATTACGCAAATTTGATAAATCTTTAGGAAAGTTTTCCAACAACATTAACTTCATTTGAAAACAAACTAAACGATCCTTCTTCCTGATTATCTTTCGCGACATCAATGTTTTATAATGCATAAATCTTCGCAGTGTATTGTACTCACTTTTTTATACAACTTGATCCAGGTAAGATCACCTTTACTGTCGGTATATTGTAGTCCAAAAAACCAAACTTCACGTAGTCCAATTGTTTTAACAACTTGATCGAAGAGCTGTTTGCCGGTGGTAGTTTGCTGTATGGCAAACTCCAGCTCGGCATCCATCGTGGTGACACGAACGTTCATCTGTAAAACATACGATAAAAGTTGATATCAGAAATTTGAGAAATAAATTTACGAAAGTCGCCGCATTTCTGGCAGTAATGTTTTTGCACGTTTTGCAATAGACATTAGACAAGTCTGATAAGATGGTGATTAAAGGAATGCAAGTGATGATCTAGGGTCCAATTTGCAATGCACAAACAGATACCTCTCTTTAAATTCCAACTCTCCGAATTCAAAACTGGGCCAGAACATTCAAACTTGAGCAATAATTATTGGGCTTAAAAATTTTCGACTTTCTAACCGGAGAAAATCAAAACGCTGATCAGTTTCCGGATTTCCACTTCTAAGATCTTAGAATTGAAGAATTTTCAATTTTCAGGGTTTCAATTTTTCAAACTTGGGAACCGGAAAAAGTTGACTGATTTTTAAAATTCAACAACCGCATAAACACCTATCACATATTCGAACGGACATTTATTATATTCTCAGATCTCGACGAAGTATGTGAAATTTTACGGCGAACTTCATCAAAATATTCACTACCTCTTGCACCACTATCGCAAACATGTAAAGCAATACATATGGACATAAGACTCACAGAATCGGTAATTTCACACAAAACAGAATTAAAAATTTTCTAGTCACGGGGGAAAGATGGAACCCGGAAAACATTCAAAAATCAGTGCCTGATTCTAAGATACACAGTAATTGCCTTCGTCATCGACTTATCTGGTCACAGTGAACCGAGTCATCCTCATACGTACATTTCGCGAATTTCACGTTCGCGCGAGCTTGTCAAACGAGCTAAGCAAAGTTACAGAGAACGGAAGATGACGAGTTCTTGAAAATCAATCTTCTTCCCCTTGAATTGCCATACCATTACGTTTATATTTTTTTATACATCTGTACAGAGAAAAAGAAGAAGGAACGTTATGCGTGTACCTGTTATACCCTTCGGCAGGTTCGGTGACGTCATTTTATCAAAGTCAGCGTTTTCTTTTCTAATTAATTGTTGCTATGTAGCGTCATTTTATCATTGTCTTCCTTGCAAGAATTATCGAAATATTTTACCCACATCCTGATACAGTATCATTAATTTGACTTTATAACTTTGGAATCGGGTGCAGATCAGGAAAAAGAACAAACAATAGGAGACCCAGGTTCAAGGTTGGTATGTCATTTCTAAAGGCATCGTTCATCGAATTCACATTTTCAATAATGTAAACGAACCAGTTTGAAGGAAAATTCGAAAAATGTATTAAATAACTAGAATTTTAACGCGATTGTTTTGCGCCTAGCGCTATTTTACACTTCAACTCTATTCCTTTCATTTGCAATGATATTTTCTACCTCTATCAAGCTTCAAGCGGGAATGCGCATTTCTGAGCCTTTTTTAAAATGTACAGATGCATTTTATAATGACGGTGAAATCGATTTTTTTCCCATTGTACAGTTATTTCACATCACACACGATACTTTGTAGAAATGAATTTGCCATATTGAAAACATCGTTTATTTAAAAGAACATAAATACCTAAAACCAATACGAATATTTCGTTATTTTGTGATTTTTCAATTTCATCACCATGTAAAACACTTTTTTCGAATGATAGAAGCTACCTGACGCTGACGCACTGTTTCGCGATTACGCGCATTCTTCAGAGTAATAATAACTAAAACCAATAGAAACATTTCGTTATTTCGCAATTTTTCGCCTGTTAAGTACGAGCAAACGCTATTGGTTGTATTTTCAAATTACAACCAATCGTGTTGACTTGTAGCGTGCTTATATTACATTTTGCCAACCTAGTACTTCTGGTGTTCAAAAATATAATATTTGAAAGGTGGAAGTCAGACTTCATTTAAGGAATCGGTAAATAGCTGAAACCATTGTGAAAGTTTCGTTATCGTTTATCAGCTTGGAAAACACTCTTACCACTAGACACAGGCGAAAAATTGCGAAATAACGAAATGTTGTGAATGATTTCAGCAACCATCTTTCACCGAAAATGCGTAAAATTCCATACTAATGCCAAAACTATATAGCAACTAGATCAATGGTGCACTATCTGGCTATTACGACTATTTTTTTAGAATTATGTAACTAAAAAGCTATCCCGAATTCAAATTTTGCAGTGTTATTGTGTATCCCAACACCAAGTATTCAGATACTTTGAATACTCGTTGATCCCTATTAGGAACCCTTTTCCAGTTTCTCACTTCAATCAATTTGAAATTTACTATGATTCATAACTTTCGCACAACAAATGAAATGGTCATAATTCACAACACCGAAGTAGCCAATTACAGCATTGTGATTACCTTTGGCACGGTACTCGAGAAGGTATGAATTTCTGATTATTTCTTCGCAGACTAAGCTTCATAATTTCAAATCTAGAGGTAGATGAATAAAACAATGATTATGGTGACACACTCCCCTATATTTATTTTCAGATACGGACAGTTTGAATCAATTATATAATGCTACGACTAAATCACAAAATGGTGGTAAGTAAAATTAAGACGTTTTGCTAATTCTCTGCACAAACAATAAAACTGATACATATAATGTTTTTGTATTTCAAGTATCTACCTTTCAAAACTCGTAACAACATCGTCAATATCACAACATTTGTGGTTTGGATACCACCTCTTGTCCCTTCAAAACAACAGGTACATAAATTTGATCACGACATAAGCGTCAAATCCCATTGGTGAGAATAACTTGGATATATAAGAGAAGTCGACAGAGTCTCAACGATCACACTTTGACACATGTCATTATCATTAATCTGCAAAGCTGATATTTTAATACATCCACCTTGAGCATTAAACCAAACAAGGTATATAAACGGTACTATTCTATGTAAGCATGATTCGTATTCGAAGCGGCATTGTAACTCAAATACATATGTGCTTCTACATCGCTTATCCACACAATCATTCTTCCTTATAGACGAGGATTACAAAATGTAAGTATAAACATAACTTGTTCGTGTACATTATAAAGGTAAGTACATTACAATACACACTCGACTTGCAATTGTTTCGGTTTCTTTATTTTTTATTTTTTTTTTATCGTAGCGGTATCTCATCGTACAAAAGATCAATGTCATTGGTTGAAATTACAAAATGTACAGAAGCTCGAATCGAGAAAGAATAAACAGTCGCGATAAACAATACATATTTACACGAATAAAATATTCGAAAATCACGCGAATATTTTCAAAGACGAATGAATGAGTATTATACTTTGAAATGATTCCTTCGTTTGTATTTCATTTACTCGTCTGATAATCGCTGAGTTGGTTAATCTGATATGAGTACAATACACATTTTTCAAAATTTATATACAAACGGTACGTAAAAATCAACAAACTTGACCTTGCTCTGTTTTGGATAATCTTCAATTACAATTAATTACGTATGAACTATGAAGGTATTGAATACACGCATATAAGTGATATTAGTTTTTAATACAGGATCCGGCTACATACTCGTCAAATTTCGAGTCATTTGCTACATCGAGTAGTGAATTTCGTCACATTTTTTTCAATTATTAAATACAAAATAGACGTGATTATTTCACTGTCATAAAAGATTACAAACAAGAATCAATGTAAAATTCACTCCTTACTTCAGTATGTAAACATGCTCTGATAGTAAGAGTATACTAGACTATCACAAAGATATATAATTTCATTTGGGTGCATATGGAACTTGAACACCCACAAATACACCAGCTAAATTACATGGGACATATTCGATACGTATAATAAAATCAATGAATATGTTAACGAGGAACCAATTCTCGCAACATGATCACTACAATTTCTCGGCACGTCGGCTAATCTGGTTAATAATAATTCAACAACTCGTTACACTACTTATCGAGAAGGCCGATTCATTTTACCGGCAAATTATTGTATAAAATCAACGTAGTGTATATTGTACGAATATAGGTATGTACGTGCACCTACACTTAGAAAGAGTTAAAGATCCGATTCGATTCCGCGTATCGGTTAAATTACACGAGTACCAATTCTCGCAGATATTTTTTTAAACAAGACTAACGAAAAATCGACGTTGTAAGAAGTATTTTCTAGGAAGAGGGAAGCGTCATAGTTTCGTTTGAACTGTTTTCATTTCTAACATAGTAAGTATATTTCAAATATCGGAACACAACTTTATGATTTCATCTACACAATGAAGTCATTATCAAAAACTTAGAAGCATCGAATTTGAAAAGCTACCATTACTTTAAATTTCGTACCATGTGCTGCTAAATTCGAATTTATCAGCGATTAGAAATATTTCCGTCTCATCCTGTACAGAAATCTTTCTCCGCTTCAACACTACAATTGTAAGTAAACGGTTTTTTGTCCATCTCCTGTCATCTGTATATTAGATTCGAAGAATCTTCATCTTATATAATTGAAATCGATGCATTTCTACTTCATTAACGAGAATGTTATATACTACACGATCTCCGACAGTTCTACATTCCGATTTTCAGAAATAAACAGAAACCAGACAGCGAAAGAATTACGTAGAATTAAATTTAGGCACAACCTGCTCAAACAACCTTGTTTCTCTCCCTTTCATTGCTCCGCGATAACATTGAAAATATCATTAAGCCGACAGATAAGCAAAGAGAAAGAGAGAAAAAAGAGCCTCGTACGAACAAACTACACACACACACATACATACGAAGTTTAGCAACAGTGTAGTGGGCTTTAAATATAAAGGATACATCATCGGGATTACATTGATATTCTTTCTATTCAGCGTACTTTACATATAAGACAGACATGTTTGTATGTAGTGAGTAGTGAGTACTGTTCATAATTTCTTAGACACGTTCTACCCTTTCGCCAAACCGCACATATGTACTATATAATTACGAAAGAAAGATCCAAACGAAGATTATCCGACCAATGACCATTGACGAGCAAATACTTGGTTCAGTTGTTTCGTTCGTTCAAGGT
Organism: Ferrisia virgata; assembly: GCA_900060175.1. Lineage (NCBI taxonomy): Eukaryota > Metazoa > Arthropoda > Insecta > Hemiptera > Pseudococcidae > Ferrisia > Ferrisia virgata. Next base: position 33,546 of record FIZR01000802.1, on the reverse strand, counting down.
GCTGGAAGTTGAAATTAACGGAAATTCGACGGACCAAGTCATGCACACATGGACATACGAATATTACATCTATTATAAATGTATATCTAGCTGTCTAGCTACCTAACCTACCTACATTACATACGTACATAAGTAAACTCTATGTTGTGTTGGACTCCATTTTTAACCCTATAGCCTGGTATACTCGTACAATCGGTTCGCTCTTTCACTATAACCTCGCCACTTGAACACATGTTGACCTTGACAGAGCAAGATGAGTAATTTTCTCACACGCTATACTCATACAAATGTAAATATATCAGCTTTACGTCACAGTCGGGCACAAACGAATGTAAAAAAATATATCCAACTTGCATTATACTCACATGCAGATATCGATAATAATTCAAAAATTGTTCCTCTTTAAATGCATAATGTTTTAGCACTAACAATAGACTACTTATAACTATAAGAGTATCACCTTCCACGAGTAAATATAAATTATCCAATTTTAAAAATGATAATTTTCTGATTTTGAAGCAAAAGAAACAGCCGAGTGCCCGTACAGGAATTATTTTTTCAACATATTATAAATTGTATAAATAAATTTGGTCCAAATTCTACAACAACAACAAGACAGTGTGACGAAAATTCAAATACTTTATTTGTTAAACATGCAGTATTTCAAAATTTATCTTCTTCGGTCCTCGCAATACTTCTTTCATTGTAATTTCTGTAAAGATTTCTACAGAACAATTGCTAAACTGAGGTAAAATTTGCTTGAAACGTAAAACGTAAAATGGCTGAAAATTTGGATAAAAATCATTGCAATAGGAAGTAACAATGTAGTTCTTGTTCAAAGTGTCATGAAGTAATTGGTTCGCGAAATTTATCATCATTTTAAATTCCGAAACTCGCTCATCAGATGAATAAACACCAATACCATTTTCTTATAACAGATCATTTGTCGGTAATGGGGAAATTGAAAAAAATTAAAAAATCATAAATCATTGAAAATTACGATTGTAACAATAGAATCCAAACAAACTTCTTCTAAATTGAACTGTTTTCGTAAAAATTTCGAAAACTCATAATTTCTAATGTATTAAAATTTCTTTCTTCAACTTCCTACCTCTTTTCTTATCAGTAAGAAAACCGTGTATCACGTAATTGTGACGTATTTACACGAGAGCCGAATTATTTTTATTCATTTCTTTTGAGAGAGTACATAATTTTCATTCGACAATTCAAGAAATGTGATAAATTGTATCATTAAAAAAATTCTGTGAAAAGTCAACCACTTAGAAATTGATAATATTTAAATAATAAACACTTCGATCGATTATGTTAAGTAAATTTAACCATAATTTTCACCACAAAGTTGCGGAATCTTATTTTTTACCTTTTCAAAATTTGGAATTCTAAAACTGAGAATATTTTTCAAAAGGAAATGCATTATTATAATCTAGTATTGTTGCTAAAATTTTTTATAAAATTTTATGATTTTTCAAGAACTAATTTCTCATTAAATATTTCGACTTCTTACAGCATAATTGAATCTACTTTCGATCAATTTTAACAGTATTACATACAATTTGGAAAAAAAATAATTATTCACAAAATTATTCAACGATTTCACCTTGAATATGTATGTATCTGGTACATAATGATTTTTGGTAACATTTCGAGTAACAAATTTTAGCAGCATTGGTAAATTGGAATAGCTCTTCAGCTAACATTTTCAATTAATATGGAAAAGTAAGTATCAAAGAATTTTGGACTTCAGTAGTGTAATTATTATTTTAAAAATAACTGGTGACATTACGACAAAAGAGTGTAATTATTTTGATAACGTCACGCACGATCCAACAGGTGATTTCGTTTAAATAAACCAAAATATCCAGAAAGTAATTCAGCGATTTCTTTTCTAAACCATATTCACTCTTCGCAACGCAGCACTGACTATAGCCTGGATAAACTTGAAGGTCATTTTAATGGATAATTGGTCATAAAATTGTTTCATCCGTTCTTCTGCTAAAGCCTCACAAATACGAATAATAAAAAAGTACCATTATTTCACATCAAGTAGAAGTAACGAAAAAACGCGCCAAAACTCCGAACAGACGATGCGACGCGCGGTTTCTCCCATCAACGGACTCGCGATGACGCATCTTGTCCGGAAGTTTTTCTTTTTTTCTTTCATCTCGAATTACACTTCTTTGTATATACACGTATATTATAATCCATTATGATTTGATCTTTCTTTTTAGAAAAACTAAATATAATATTGACTAAAACTCAACATGGATGGACAAATTGCAGCACTTTTCTTCTCCTTGTATCCGAAGAAAAACTGAAAATTTGCGGATTCTCTATCGAAGGTTTCATCTACATCTGTAGTACGATAGACGATTTCGTATTATTAGGATATCACGAGTGATTTTATACCGCCGAAAAGATAAATAAATTCGCACGGATTGTTGAGTAAGGCGACTTGTACTTTCTAAGCGTAAATTACGTTCAAAAGAACCCACTGCTAGAAGTAAAACTGAGTATGCAGAAATCATCAGAATCACCATCTTCGAGTGGAAGGTAAAAAAAGTATTCAGGAGTTATACAATACACAACGAACATTTTGTATAAAACGATACACTCACATTTTTACTCGCTACCATTTTGTTGGTGTGTTCAACGTGATGATTCGCAGTGAAGGATATTCAACACTTATGATGTTTTCTTTTCAATCTGACACTTGTGCACCACTATTACGAAATCGCGTAAACGTTAGCGACATACACTTGATCACCAGCACTAATCGAATTCGAATCGTTATCGCGAACCACCACACATTCGCGAGCGTCAAAATCTCGCGATCTGATTACAAGAGACCGCGAAACGAATATAAAGAAGAACAAAAATCCAGCGACGATCGAGCAGCACTCACTATTGCATGCGGAGATGAGAGAGCTGAAACTTCACTGTTGTACCACAAACGAGCTTGACCGCTAAGAGATGGTCGTTGAATTGCGCTCCTCAACGTTCGCGACCACACCCTGAATTGAAACCGAACCTGAATCAACACAGCGCAGACCAAACGGCGTGCATCGAGCAGGTAGCAAAGTATAAACCAGCTGCACGCATGAGACGACAACCAGAGAGCCAGAGGTACCGCAGAGGAGAACAATACGATGGCGGAGGCGGTGAGGCAAGCGTACTAGTGCCAAGGTATGCACATTACGTACATACGTATGTATGTATGTAGCCGTACAGGTAGACCATATGATCACTAACTACTAATATTGTAGGTACTGGTACATACGATATTCGCCGATACGATACTTATGACGGTGGCGGCAGTCTCTATATACTTACCTTGTTTCGTCAAGTGTTACCGACGGCGACGTCGCCGTCTTGTCACCACCACCACGATCCTAGCCCTTATGTCTCGGTGTAGATTAGTTTTTTTCTCTCTGTCTGCTTGTACATATATTCTTCATGCCATCGTTCTTTTTTTCTCTTCTTTTTTTGACGATAATTCATAATTATTTTCTTAATGGCGACAAACGTCGTCGTTGTATTACGGTCGTCTAATTACAAACCTCTCTCAACTTCGTCATCGATGGATATAACAGCGCAAAAAATCTACTAACAAAGTAAACCTATTCTTTGGCTGCTTCGGACATGATTCAACTTAATAAATACACGCGGAATCGCTTCAATCGGGTATCTGCACGATCAGTTTGCTATACAAGCTTTTGGTTAGTTCGGCTGGCTTAACGTTGAATGCTTACTGAAATAATTAATACTCGACTGCTAAAAATTAAAAGTGTAATGGTTAATCTTCAGGTCAAATTAGGTTTTGAAGATAATGTGTTTCCATTTATGATGAACCAATCATAAACCTCACAATCGAACTGGTTACATGACGGTGATTCCCAAAGTGATTTCACTAAATGCTGAACTTTAGCAGCCGACTAATTTTTGTGAATAAGTCAGGATTGTCGCTTATGGATACCCCACAGAAAATAGTGAACATAAACAGGTTAGATCCGAGATTTTCGGAAAAGCTAAGAAAGACTACATAACTTTGTACGATTCATTTTGTGCCGCAAGTCAATTCCATTTCATCTACCGTACATGTGCTCTTCTCAAACTGAAATCATCATCCCGCATCTAATGTTGACTTCCTCGAAGCGAAACCAACTCGTCTTTCATAAAGAGAGGAAAAGAGTCGATGTCGCCAGCCCTCTCTTGTTTGTCGAACACTCTCTCAAAGAGAAATTTAAATTTATACTTTAGCTCGTTGCTATTCGGTTCGAAACAGGTGTTGATTATGTCGATTCTTACGCAGTACCACATCGTAACTCGGTGTTAATATTCAATTTCATTGATTAAGACGAATGAAAAAAGAAAGAACTGGATTTAGGTAATACTGGAACATTGAACGTAACTATCAGTAATATACCCGTTTCATCTTCTTATAATCCCATGTGCCAAGATCTATGAAACTTCTTCGAAGAGTATTCTGTAGCATGGAATGATCACGATATGTATTACATGTAAGTACAAATACGTTCAACTTCATTTTTAATTATCATAGCTACACTCAATACATGCTGAATCGACTCTTGGCTTAGCTAATAGCTCGAGATTGAGTATTAAGAAGAAGTAATTACAAAATATAGACGTTTAGCGAAGAATAAGCATGTGCGATATACTGATAACGGACTCGTATTTAATGCTAACACGATCGACTCATCGAAAATGAACGCGACGAAGAATTTATGTAGGTGAAATAGGCATATCAACTATCGAATAACATGTGCTTTCAGCGTGTTCGACAGGTAAATAATTGAAGTAAATATTCAGAAACCGTGCTACAAAAAACAATACGAGTCGAGTGTTGAGGAAAGGAATTTAGTACATATTTACGACGAGAGTTGATGACGTACTCGAGACAAAACAAATTTTGATAATTATTTCGTGGACTGTCATGTTTCGAATTTCTCATACTACTCGTGTATAAACGCGAAACTTGTTCGTTCGTAAACGATTTGATCAATTAAATCGTAGAAAATCTTTACTCAACATATTACCTAATCGTTTCAATCGTCGTATTTCGAATAAATTATATGGTAAAACTAAAAAAATTACGTCTCTTATCATTTTCGTCGATTTCAGGTCAATCGAAGATGCCATTGGTTAGAATGAGAATTACAGTTACAGAAACTTTAGTTTTTATTTCAATCTACGATTAATGAAAATTCTAGAAAAACGATAAGGAACGTCTTTTTTTTACTACTTCGCTATCGTAAAAGTTCAAAATGCATGCAAACACTTATACCATTGATTGCATTTCTAGTTTCTCGTTTTCTAACGGATCGCTGGATAGAATTTCAACGGAGCTGAATATTTTAAACTGAAAAAATTTGAGAATCATTCTAAGAAACAATCAAATAAATAATAAATTACGATTATAATTTCTAAACGGCATTTTTTTGGTTTAATTCTATTCAAATTTCGATAAAAACCGCGAAATAAAGATAAGGATAACCAATCACTGAAATGATAACACAAATTTGCAAAATCTCAAGAACATTGTAGTGAAATGAAAGATGAAATTACATTACACGTTGAAAAGGGATATTTTAGTAGCGCATTTATATACCTCGTTCTCGTTTGAAACGAACTAAATGCTGTAAACTTTTTTAATTTTTACTCATGAACATCGCTATTGATTTCACATCGATTCCTTTCTGTTCAAACATGTTTTTCATTCCCACCCTCGCTCGGTAGTATAGTAAATACAACTAGGTACCTGGCGGAAACTACGAATTTCGCATTTGATGAAAAATGTAGCCAAATTGTTTTCAAATCAAGAACAACATAATTATTTAGTTCGTTCCAATTGAGAAGGGACTAAATATGCTCAATTTTGCAATTCAAATTCCCGTTTCCAAAATACATTTTTTCGCTTAATTTTATTGAAATCCTGTGGTTAAAATGACGTAATAATGAAAATTACCAATCACTGAATTGATATCAGAAATGTACATCATTTCTGGGATGTTTCAGTTAGACAAAAGGCAAAATTACTCATTCAAAATGAGAGATTTTAGCTGCAGAAATGAGCATATTTAGTCCTTTCTCAATTGGAACGGAATATAGTTCATTTGTACCAACTATCACCACATATACATATGTACGATACATATTCCAACAATAACACACGCGACCAAAGGGATCAGTTTTATTTACATGGGTAAATAAATATAGAGAACGTATTGCAGAAGTGTTCAAAATGATGGATGTTGGATCGGAAAATAAGGACTATAATTTGATCAATTAGATCGCTACACGTTATACTAACAACCAATACGGCTGAGAATACTGTACCTGTGCACGTATCGAAGAGCTATACAAAGGGGAGAGAGAGAGAGAGAGATACACACACACAAACAATCAATTCGATACTTCGTACAATCTATGCAGACGTTAAGTACAACGTCAGTCATTTATTAGTACGAATGTTTACATACGAGCGAATATATTCGCGATCGAATTCCATTCATTTTGTACGTAGTGTACCTAGTACCGACCGATATAATAAGTATACGTACTACGTACATATATTACGCTTTCTCTGCATTTCCGGTCGCGACGAATCACCATTGACGATGCTACCGAGGCCAGGGTCATTCGGTAAATACTCATCAGCTGACCATCAGGGTACACGTACTGGTTATTCGCCAAAATAATTATTCACCGCATGAAAAAAAATCGTTTTCGGAACTCGATGACTACGTCACGCCGTGGTTTTGGAAAACCCTGAAGACTACTCGATGATAACAACAACAAAGTCAACTGTGTATCGGATAGTTTCACAGTCCACACTTGGCGCACTTGTTTGCGGCCATGTTCCAGATCAAAAATTATGAAATCAAACTCGTTTTTTTTTCGAATTCAGCATCCCCTGCGCTCTTCTTCTCTTCGTTGGTTTCGTCATGTACTTCTTTTTCGACGTACAACTTTATGGCTACTTAATACATACCTTAATTCAAATATGTAGGTATTCGCGCAACATGTACCTACTACTTACATTCTATCTTATACTTATATACAACGAATTTCGAATGGTCAAGTTTCTTCGATAGTTAAATCATTGTTTGAAGATTTTATTACTAGGTATAGTACATTAAAGATCACAGTTGGTAAACGTTATCAGGAAAATTTTCGGTGAAAAGGGTTCCGCAAATGAAGCGCATTTTTAAAGAATTATCATACAATGAATACCGCCAAGATTAAAGTACGTGGTTATTTTTCTGTACGAACCGATATGGTCATGATAAATGAGCTACACCATGTAGTATTGGTACTTCTCCTTACGTAGCAATACCAAGCGATACGAATTCGAATACTAAGATTGTAAATATAGGTGAGATCTAGTGTGGGAACAACGAAACGTCGAGGTTGTTCCACTCATTATCAAATGATAACACATAACGAACTTATTTGTTTAACTTAATGTGTGCGTAAAAAAAAATCGACATTAACCTGTTGGAATTTTTATAATATAGAGGTATCTGTCTACTTTTGCTTGACGTATGAATCTATACTTACTTACTGATTCGTAATACGAAACCTGACTTCATCATAGGTAGATATCGCGTCGCAACAAAAATTCAATTTAAGGTGCCCTTAATTCCAAGCTCGCAAAACTGCTTGTCGCGTGTCTAACGTACATGTTAAATATTTCACATACCACGAGTCTCATTAAGTGCCATTGCTTGTATTCAAGTATGTGGTTCTCGTTTTCATTTGCTTAATTCTATTTTATATATATATATATACTTTTTTTCATAGCTATGTTTAATACGCGAATATTAAATGTAAATTGTTGTTTTTCAATAGACTTATTCAACATCTAGGTAATTGACTGGTTAGTCACTTTTTTCCTCCAATTCTTCTTCGTATGGTAAAATTTCGTTTTTCAAGTAAATTTGCGAATTCAATTATACTCATACACAACAAATTTTATTTAACATTTAAAGAAAAGAAGAGATTTGAAAAAATAATAACAAGTCATTGTTCGTGTTAAAATATGACAAAAAAACAACGATGGGTACAAGCAACTCATTCGTAATTGAAAAGAAATCACCAAACCAACTTCAATAATGCATCTTCCGAAAAAAATTCGAAAATCTATTTCGTGGCCACATATAAAAGTAATAAGATATCAGAAAGGATCTGGGGCTGATTATTCATCAAGCATAATCGTGTTAATTTTGAAATCGAAATCATTGCGACTCATTCTCTAGACAATTAGATTAGACATATTGGCAACTATAATTTTTCTTTTTTTTAAAATTCGATAGAGGCCATCGGAAGGAATATTTACGAAGAATATATCACAGCCAGCTACATCGGAATTCCCATTAACTCGCGTCAAAGCGATAAGCACATACCAGGAAGCCGGATCTGCTACTTCAAGTATCGCATACTTTATTCAGAATTGATAAAAACAAAAATGAACGCATGTACGAATGTGAGATAAAACTTCCCTAAATGAAATTAATCTTTAGAATACTCGTTAATTGAATGCACATAGGTGGATACACACGTTCGTACGATAAATTCGTTTGACGTTATAATGCGAAAAAAAACTCCACATAGTTTATAATGTGCTAACTGCCGAGCTTTACAAGTGTAATGTAGAATACGAAATGAAGAGAACAACAAGCTGTAAAATTACATTTTGACATTTGACAAGTGTAGATACTTTATTACGTAAAGATTCGTTCCAGCGATGAAATAGTTGCACACGTCTAATGATCCAGAACCGATTTCATATTCGTATTTTGCTATTTTCGACGATAATTTTGCTGTAAAGATGATTTTACTCGAGGCACAGGCATAGGTACGCTGTGTCGATTATAATATACCCGCAACAGATAATTTCACACCCTTTCTTACAGTATTTCGCGATAATTGTGAGGAATCGTACAATAAGCTAATGCGATAGTACTTTGGAATAGAAGCTATTATTTCATCATTTCTCTTTCTTTTATCTGATGGAGGTAATTAAAAATTTTCCTCAGAAAATTCTATGACTCGAGCTGAATCACCTTATCGCGAATAGTTTCAATCCAATACACATTCGCGCTGAAACATATATATGTATATATATATATGCTGACTTCAACCACCCAAACTATTGTATACCGTACATCTAGTTGTGACAATGTTGAAAAATTAATTACATCTTTTGCAACTTCAGATGATGACTAATTTAGTTCTAAGGGAATTTGCATTCAATTTTCGCCCACAAAAAAGAACGTATGCTACTGAACTAGAACAATAAATAAGCGTTGTCGCAAAGTAAACAAAACGTTAAAACGTTCAGGAAATATTACATCACATAATTGACACATTTATTACACGATGGTAGCTGATAAGGAGCGGTAAATATTTTCCAATTGGGTATTTGCGCTTCTGTTGCCGTGGCCGAGCCGTTATTTCGTCGGAAAAGTTTTACTTTTAGTCATTTTCATAGCACGAAACGGCAAAAGTATAGAATACTCCTAATAATACATATTCACTATGATGAAATCCTACCGTATTTCGCATTAGTACATTTATTTATATAAGCAATCATAAGGATATTTTCATTTCTTTTTCTTTCTACTATTCGCCTTATCTCCGAAATAGAAAAGTTTGCAACAAATCGATTACTTCTGATTAATCAATTTGCTAAAACACGTAAATGAAATCTACGAGAGTGTAATTCGAAAAAGTTTGAATATTGATTACTCACCGATTTCGGCATTTTGTCGGAATGTGTACGTCGTCAACTTGCAGCAAAAAAAAATGCTCGACTTTCACGATATCCTTAAATTACACTACGAATAATTCCACCTAAAACGTAAAAACATACAGTAAGCATGTACACAAATAATCAACAGGTGAACATTCAAAGGCGCTAAAGTAAGGTACATTTAAAAAAATCAATCACCTCCACATTCTACCATGAAAATATGTCGGACATTGCTTGAATTCAATTTAGGATAAAATAACCGGTAAGTAACTACAAAATCGAAGTTTCTCATCAAAACCTTACATTATTTACACAAACCCGTTTCGGGATCAAGTAACTAAAGCTACAAGTGATTGCGGGTTCGTTCCATCGCTTATTCAAGAATGACAAAGCTATAATTAGAATTTTATAGAATACTTTTCGAATTCAAAATCTCGTCTCAAAAAAATGATTCACGTTTTCACAGAATTTCAAGAACAACAAATATTTTCGATCAAGTTTTAGGAGGGTAATAAAACACACGCATCGTTTTGGAAAAACTGACAATACAAGATGTTGATTTAAAAAAAAAAAGACATACATAATAATCTCAGAATTGGAAAACTGATGTAATCAATAAAAAGACAACTTCACGAAGATTACAAGAAAAGATCTTCAGTAAATTAATAACCGATCAATTTTTCAATTTAGATCAGAGTATGTAGAAATGACTGTTAATGTATAAATATCAATATATCGGATATGTACTTAATATTAATAATTCAAGAGAATCATACCGTTCCGACTTCTTCTTTCATTCAAGCATCACTTTTGCATCATATAAATTAAAAAAAAACTCGAGATTTTAATTAATTAAATCAATATTTCATTCATAGGCATACCGAATTAACGATTACAAAAACTGAATAAAATGTGTGAGTTACAACTTACAAAACACTTGATCCCATCGCATCGAGAAAAGCTTCAATGAGGGAATCCATTCTTACCATTAGTACGTATCAGGAATTTTATGGAACGATAAGTGCAAAGAAACGTTTCTGAAACGTTTCACAAACGGTATGAAACAATTGAAATTGCCGCATATTACCAAATTTGGCGCGTTGAACGGTTTTTTATAATAATATTTTTATCTTAGATTAGAAAGGTACTCAAATTCTATTATAGAATCAATAATTTATCAAAAAATTGTTGTTAAAATAAAAAAAATGAAAAATTAAATAATTTTAATTTTATTGTACATTTTTGCCACGTATAATAAGATCTGGGACCTGGGAGCGCTAGGGGTAAAGCAGATGCAAGATGATTCAATACTCTTCAGAATTAAATTCGGAATGTATCATGTTTCGAAATTACTAACGTTATGACTAGTTATGACATGAAACTGTTACAGTAATTTACATGATTCTACGTAAATTGAAAATTTATACAGTAGATGATGATTGGACGTAACTGACGAAAGGATGAAAAAGAAAAATTCATCGAACGTAGAAAATTCGGAATTGAAAAAAGCATCTGCTTCTTCCAATAATGTGCAACTTGCTTGAAAATAATCTCAAAAAACTTGAAAAGAATAGTGTACGTAACATCGTGAATTCATGGTAAATTAATAATATAAGAATCAATTGAAATTTAATATTAAATAAATAATTATTGTTGATAACTTTAACAGGAACGAAAAAATTACAAAGTCAAATTGGATTTCTGTTTTACAAAGTTGTCAAGTGAAACCATTTAAAATATTTCGTTACTTCGTAATTATTCACTTTTACTTTTACCCATTTCAAAAATTTTTTTTTTCGAATTTCGAATGAAAAAGTAGCTATTCAGCTAGGTGACACGTCAATTAGCCGGCACTCCAAAAAAGCGGCAAATTCGCGAAATTTTGTTGGTACACCTTTCATATGAATTCATTACCAAAACGCCGGCATGCCAAATTGCCGGTACGCCAAAATAGCGGTACGACCACGCCATTTCGACAGTATACCATAAATTGTAACATATTCAAAAATTGGAAAACCAAAAAGCCGGTACGACGTCATTTCACCGGTACGTCAAAACAGTGGTAATAACCGTAATTAATGAGAACGCCATTTCATCGGCACACCAAAACAGCGAAAATAAACAAAAACCCTAATAATAAATTTTGTTTAACAGTAGTTACAATATTGATGCGAAAAAAATTTCAACTGAAGTTGCACTTCATGAGAAGATGTAAATGCTGGTGAAATACATACACTGTTGAAAATAATGAAAATTTCAAAAATTTGATAATTTTGATAATGTGCAAGAATGAAAGATCGTGTTTTTCTTGCCGTATGAAAAGTACAAATTAAACCATCTGCAAAATGAATAGGAAAATCAACCTTTTGAATTTGCTGAAAAGCATTAGGTAAGTTTTATGATTCTTTAAACACATTCATCGAAACCCTGTATTCAACTTGTAACAAAGTATTATGTGTATTTACAGATGTCATTCGTGTTACTTAAATACTGTGATAAAAAATACAAGTTCAAGAATTAATTATTCTACAGCAGTTGAAAGTGACGAAGTTATTATACCTAAAAGAATTCCAAGAAGCCCTACAGATATCTTAAAAGTAAAGCTGAATGAAACGATATTGACATTGTATAATACCGGATTAATTTGCATTTTTCTGCAGGCGTTAGCCGTTATTACCAAAAGAGATCCTACAGCAGCTCATTACAAGTATCACGACGATCCTTATCTAATACCTATATCAAACAACAACAAAAGAATTTACGCGTTGGCTCAGGAGTCTGGCCGGAAAGCAGCCCGGTGGATAAGAGATGAACATCCGGAACTTTTTCAGCACAGAGAAGCTGAACCGCCAATTGAAGTAATTCCCTTCCTGTCTGTATTATTTGTCTATTTTATTAGAAAGCTTATGTATAACACTGTGTAGGCGTTTTTCCCAAAAGCTCAGTATGATGAATCGGATGAATTGGATAATGATGTTTTGAGTAAAATAATTAAAAGCCCTTCGGTAAACGATGCTGTTACCGTTTATAATATCATGCTGAAAAGAGGAGATGGTATAGTTTATATATTTTATACTTCGAAACCAATGTTTGTTATTTTTTGCTATATAATATTTTTCGGCACAGAAATTAGCGATGAAAATAAACAAGCGTTGTTGGAATTGGTTTGTTTTTTCAACGAAAATGATGAATTGCATCAAGATTTTGTCGAGGAAAAATGGTTTTCTCAATCTGAGAAAGACAGTTCTATAGTAAAAAAGAAATGGAAGTTGGTATCTTTTGTCTATAATTATTCATAAAAATTTCATCAAATGAATTTTTATGTGTTACCTTTTTAGGGATAGTGGCTTTGCTCAACAACTATTCGAAGAATTACCCGAATCTAGTGCATCATATTCCGCCATTATACAAGGAATGGTTAAATATTTTCAGGTAATTTGAAAGAATCCCTTTCAGTAGCATCAATAATATTTAAAGAATTCTTTTATTGTCGCTTCAGATAGAAAAAGCATTCCAGTATTATGATTTAGCGGAAGAAAAAAAAATTGTCTTATCTCCAAACGCATATAATTCCTTGATTGAAGTAGCTTCTGTCCGTGCAGAAGGAGGCGATAAACAATGGGAAATTATAGAGGTATGTGCTTATATAAAACATACCAAAAACGGTAAAATTAATGTTTTTCATGTTGCAGAAAATTCTTAGAACAATGAATGATCACGGTTTAAAACCAACAATTCATACCTTGAATGCAGTTCTGTACTGTTTAACTCGCATGTTCAACTTCAGAGATTCTCAAAAATTCGCTTTGAGAATGATCGCCGAAGTGAAGCAGTTTGGTGTTCTACCAAGTTTAGCATCTTACGCTCATCTATTGAAAATTTTCTATAGTGATAGTAAGAAATTCATGTACATAAGATATAACCAGATACTGAACATGTTGTTACAGAATCTGTTTTTCATTTTGTTTTTAGAAACCAATAGATTGAATATTATGGATGACATTCTCAATGATCTTGAGAGCAGAGAGCTAATAATTCAAGATCCATTAGACGTAACTTTTTTCTCATTAGCAATGGAGAAATGTCGTTATTTTATACGTGACAAAGAAGTAGCTCATAGAATTAATAGATTACTTTGGAGTGGTGATAATTATAACTTCATTGGAAGTTCGTTTAAGGAATCCCAATATTAGTGAGTGTTGATACTTCTATAATATTAGAAATAGTCGAAATCTTGACCTTTTTTTTTTTTTCATTAACAGTCGGAATTATCTTCATTTGTTGTTCCAAACAGAAGATATTGAAGACGTTATGCGCATTTACGATTATTTAGTCCCAAACATTTACACTCCTGAATTAAATGTGATTGAGGTAAGGTTTCGGATACAGTTCCGGTATGCAACTTTTTTTCTCTTAATGATACTGTGTAATGTTCCAATATTTGTTTAGGAATTAATAAAAACGATCACGATGAATGGTATACCTGAATTATACCAACGTGTGTGGACGGATATGGTTCAATTTGAAGTCTACGATAGACTTCAATTATTGGCAACGTTATTGGAGGGAATGTCATTGAATCGTGCTCCCCGTTCGGACCCACCATCACAAACCGCCATCATATTATCGGATATCGCATGGTCTATTTTTCAAAAAGCTGAACTTAAATCTCAACAACGTCAGGCACCCGTCGAGTAAGTAATATTCAATGAAAATTCCATCTTATCTAACATTGTTCACATTTCGGTAATGATTTTTATAGATGGACCGGTAAAATACTCGGTGAAGCTATTATTTTACTAATACACGCTAACGAATTTGATAAAGCTACGGAAATTATGAAAAAATTAATCAAAGACGAGAGTCATATCATCGGAATCCCTGAGCAAGAAGTTTTATCTTCATACATGGATATTTGTATTGAAAACAACAATGTCAAACAGGCTGTGGTAAATATGCAATTTTCTGTTAAACGATCCCCGGAGCAGTGTTTAGTTTGCTCTTAGAATTGTTTTTAAAAATTGTTTTCAATTTTTTATTTGTTTAGGAATGTATAACTTACTGTGCCAATAACGGTTACGGTGAAGCTAAACACTTGGCTAAAAAAATGATTAAAATGTCTCTTAGTCCAGCTATTGAATCGCATCTTATTGCGATTGTTGGATCAGATATTTATGAAAGCGAAACAGAAAAAGGTGAACATGAACAGCAGAGGTCGATGGATTAAGTGAATAATGTTGAACTGTGGTAATATTTCATTTAAATAAAATTGTATAAAATCTCAATACAAGATGCTGTGTATAAGAAGTATGAGTAATAATTATTAAAAAGATCTAGTCTTATTCACTTCTGTCCGTATACAAATTTTCTCATTCATCAAAGATAGGCATTTGTATTTTTGTAATCTTCGCCTCTCTATTCCTGAGGTGGCAAAGATAATGCAGAGAAAATTTGCAACAAAGCAACAGCGAAGTATGACCACTAAAAATCGCATTCGTAAGTCAATACAAGAAGATAAATTCAGTATATATTTGAATAAACACCCAAAGCAAAAAATTATACAAACAATATGTAAAAATATAACTGAAAATATTTTAGAAATTAAAAGCATGTAACTTTCTCAATTATATCAAACCTTTTATCACAAAACAATTGCCAATGATATGAATAGCGATTTAACCGATAAGCAATAACACATGACATTACCAACGTTTCCGAAAATGAATTCATCCAGCAATATAAATTAAAAAACATAAAAATAAATTCAAATAAAATATAAATTTAAAAAATCAGTAATGTAATTATACATATGACTTGAATTCTAATCACTCAGGGTAAACAAGCCATTCGAAAAATCGAAGACCGGGAAAACGTTTTCTTAAATCTAATGACTGAAACTCAAGAAAGTTCAAAACCGCTGTTGGCGGTTATAGCGTACCGCAGTTTATCTTTTAATACGCTTTTCCGGCTATAATTAGGTAATTTTAGTAGATTAAAACAAGTAGACGACGTTGGTAATCTATGTTCGGGTCCTTTTCTTCGTATTGTAAAGAAACCTCGGATAACGCTTCCTATAAATTACAAGGGGTAAGTATCTAAGAATCTGATGTATAAAAAATAAATTTTTGTGATCAAATTGGCGATTACTATATATGTATTTACCGATGGAATCGCCTGCATCTTCATCTTCGCTCACTTCAACACATCTAATCGAAAATGGAGGATTTAAAAAGGCGAAGCCCAACACTGGTGGTTTTGAACTGCTGGTTACGAACTGAAAAAAAATTATACGAAGTTTTTAAAAGAAACTATAACAATTTCAATGCAGTAGTTATTTCGTACTTTCAAAAACAGAGCTCGTTCTTGTTCGGTGAAGTCATTATTCAGAATATCCCACAGCCAAACAATGACCTTATGAGAATCATGAAAACCTCCGTAGTATTGCGTATGCTGTCGCAGTTGGGCGAAATTTAATGGTTTGTCCTCGCCAGAAATTAATAACTGTAACTATATTTTAAAGAATACACATTAACGCGAGACCAAAGATGATAATCAACAGTATAACACATTTTAATGACAAAATTCTGTAATTACTTCAGGAACTGAAAACAAGGTCAAAGAATCACTAGAAAATATGCAATGGAAGCCTTTAGCAAAAGCTATCGTTTGTTGTTTAATTTGAGTATGCATTCTAAAATGCGCCATTAGATGAATGTAAATTATTCTGAAAAAATAGGTAAGCGGTTATTTTTATTTTGACTTCAACGTTTTCAACCATCTATTAGATCTTGCTAATTTACTTGTTACTATTGGTAACATTGATGACTTTTCCTCCAGGTACCAATTCGCGAGTAGTTATTACTCCAAAAAATTCTTCAGTAGTAGAAAATGTTAAAGATAGATCGGCCACATCTCCATCATAATGTTTAATGTACATTAAACTACGATAAAGTTCCTCATCTAGAGAAGGTAAATCATCGATATAACTGTAAGAAGTGGATTGAGTTTGTCCCAAAACTTGGCTTAGAAAAAACGAAGCTAATCGCACATCCAACACGATACCCTGCAGTTCCAACATGACTTGTGCTTTAGAAAATGATAAATTACGTACGAGAAAAGTATTTTTTTTCGAAGTATGGTATTACCTCGTAAACAGCTTTCGCCAACATTTTGCCAGAAAATTCCATTAAGTCCAGATGGTTCATTTCGGACATTGTACTCATAGGAGATGGATACATATGTCCGCAAGCAGTTCTTCGAAATAAATTCAAGGAAGGATCGAATAATTTCTTAATCAAATCAACGATAAATTCTGTATTAAGAATAAACTATCAGCCGTGCTGTTTTAAATTACATTTTATCGAATCTAAAAAACTTGCCTTTGAAAATACCGGCTTGATCGACTCCAGCTTCTTCTAGTCCTTCAGCGTTAACAAATTTTACACGGAAAGCCTGCTTCAATTCAATAGCACTCCATTTATGCAAATAATAAAATGCATCTTCTACTATGTGATTTCTATCGGATATTATTAAATTGAGGTAAAAAAAAACAATATTAAAATTGGAATCGGTAATTTTGAACTTTTTAATGAATTAAAATTGTGTAGTATTTTGCAATACTTTTCCAATTTTCTTGTTACTGATCATGGCGTACCTGCGAATTTTAATAACTCTTACGGGTGTCGGAGGATTAACACCAGATGGATTGGTAGAATTCCCCTCTGTTCTTTGTTGCAGTTGAAGTTTCAATTTATTCTTTTCAGCGAATAAATTTTTCTTGAATAAATGAACTCGTTCTTGATAGGATAAAACGTGAGGCATTTTTTCTTTAAGTAACTGTAATTATACTAATGTTAATAATTCGAACACGGCACCCACTTTATCAAGATTATCATTCTACTCACCAGGATTTTTTTCTTATTTTTATCCAAATCAGTAAAAAAAGAGCTGGCTTTGATTTCTTTGATAATCCAATGAGAAGAAGATGACGTATAAGTTCTTCGACAATCTCGTAAGTACAAAACCATCAATAATGAATGTAAAGTGGTAAATAATTGACTAGTTATAGTTCCGTCTTCTTCATCATCTAAAAATACACGTTATTTTAATTATTCAGAGACCTTATAAGGTGATACTAATAAGAAAATGTATTCAGAAAGAAATAGATGAACTTACTAAAAATTTCATTCATGACTCCTTTGTATAGGAAGTAGTTCAAAAATGACGATAATTGCAAGAAATCGGTTATGCGGAATAAAGACCGTTCTTCGTACATTTCAACGTCATCTAGGATACTAATCAACAATACCTGAATTAATACAAGACTCCACAAAATCGATTATGTAATTTAAAATTGAATGAACACCAACGTAATGTAGTGAATCATGCATTCGCTGAAAAGAAGCAACATTTGACAATCTGCTTCATGGTTACGATCACTTGCGTGGGCATTGGTCGATACAATACGATAGAACGATTTTAATCCGTTATTTTGCGATAAAAAGTACTTCCATATTAAATATAAAACGTCGTTTTGGTAACATAAACCTAAGAAAAATGGTTCCTTTAATTGAATCTTATGATTAATTTTTTAAGTATAGTCATTTCATACCCGTTAAAATATCCAATCTCAACTGAATAAAAGTGTTAATCATGATATGATATAAACGACATGCTTCTACCACTTTATTTTTGATTTCATTGGCAGCAGCAATAACTTCAGGACTTCTGGAATCTCTAATCTTCCATCGGCTATTCACTGAAGCCATATCAGCCAATAGGTCTAAAGCTCTTTTCCTGAATCAGTAAAAATATTCTTCAATGATGCGTTAAAAATTAATTTTATTTGATTAATTTAAATGCGCACCCGAATATGTTGCGACTATTGTTGAGTTTTTTATCAGTATTTGTTTCATCGTCAACAACTTCTTCTAAAGCAGATTGCAGTGGTTCGACTAGAAACACAGTAACATAGTCTTTTGACCACAATAAACCTAACTGATATTTAATTAGCGGTAAAGATTCGTGAATATTAATATCATAACCCTCTTGAGAAAACCATCCCAAAATTGGATGCCATTGGGTCAAATTGGAAGACCTATGGGATACAACGCAACTCTGGCATTGCAATAGAAGAAATGTCATGTTACGCTGCGAAAGAATTCAGTATATTATAGTTATAAGAAATCCAACATCGAATCTTTGAAGTGTAACATTAAAAACGCTTACAATGAAATTAAGAATTTGTTGCTTTTTAGTCACTTGTTCCAAATAGATGTAAGTCAGTTCGATAAAATTTGCTGTAAAGCACAGCAGATTATTGCTTTTCCCGACATCCATTGCGTGCAAAAATGATTCACCATCTTCTAAGTAATTAGATGTGGAATGTAAGTGGCGTTTTAAAAATTTCATCAAATGGTCCAGTAGTTGATCGTCTTCGTAGATGTTCAAAAACTGAAATCAATCATTGATGTATGAAGACAACGTTTTTTCTAGAAAAAAATAAGGGATTATTTCTAGCCTATATGAATTAATATTCACCTGGGGTGAAATATTTTTTGCTTGGTGTATGATAGCAGGTACTGTGAGAATATTTTCGACAAAACTGAGCATAATTTTATCATTAAAATCCGAATACAGTAAAGGCCTGGATGCCAGTATCATAACAGCCATCAAACACGTATTCGTTAAAGATAATTTATTGGTTCCGAATGCAGGAACAAAGCTTCTTCTTAAAATCGTCTACAATAAAAATAATTTGCGTATTATTTTAAATATAGCTTAATCTATAAAATAAAACCATACCTTTAATGTGATGTAAAAGTCGTATTTAATTAAATAGCCGACAACATTGTTACAAAGCTGATGTAATCCGGGTTTAAGTACACGCAAGTTCTCAGCCAAACAGTTTTTGGAATTGAAGATTGCCCAAGTATTGGTAGAAGTAAAAGACACTATTGTGTGCAAAAATACAATCAACGTGTTTTGTAATTCGTGAGTATTGAGATGATTGTCATTAATGAGGATTTGTAAATAAAAGTTGCATTTGTTCAGGAGTTCTTTCAATTGCGATATCCATAGGATGGAATGATCTTTCAGAAGAAATACGCCTACGTAACTCAAACTAGCAGTTTCTGATTCCAAACTTTTCGTCACATACCTATTAAATATTGAATAATGACATATGAAAATTAGAAATATTTCAGATCAACTTGAGTATTTCAAATGAAATACATACCGGCATAATTTCAAAAATCTATCCCGATCACGTTTCGGATTCATAATACAAAAAAACTTGCGGATCAAGTGGTAGATATGCAGCGATGGTTTCAAGTTATCATTTTCGTTGAAAATAGTATCGAACTCATGTCTGAAATTAGCATACCTATCTTCAACAACAATGTTTGAAATCAAAAAATAAAGTAATAATCATACAAAACGCTTACAAAATTATTCTTCGAAATCTGATACGGCCTAACCATCCTCTGATACGAGCCTGTATTAAAATTGCGCAATCCTCACGCCGTTTTTCAAAAGCTCTCTCTTCTCGAGCAATTTTTATATTTTGTAAAAATTCCTGCTTTTTCTCTAGAGCCGAGTACTTCACTTCTGTAATATTCATAATGACAAAACGAACAATTTTTGTTACAAATCAAAAACCAAAAAGAAATCCATCGGACGGCTAAATTTTTATTCGACTGTTTCTGCAAAGTAATCAAATACAACGATACAAATTGATTTCGTCGGGTCTTTATCAGTGGAATTTGGTAATACTTCGCAGTTCGAATCATCTTATAGGAAGAATGAGCTGACTGCAAAGATAAAAGGTATACTTACTATTGCCTTTTGATGATTAAATCACTATTCCTTCATTTCTTTTTTTCCACTAAAAACCATGCTAAAAATTGGTGTTCGAGCACTAAATTTTAAAATTTTGAAAAAACTAAAAATATAAATTTTTCATTTGATTTTGCTATTTTTGATTGTATGAAAACAAAAAATAAAATTGCGACGACAATAATCAGCAGGCAACAAAAACAAAACAAAACACGATTAAGTACAGTTTGAGTGTTTTCATGTAGAGTCGCCTAATCCAATTCCTTATGGTGTGAATTTTTAAATGTTTTTATAATTTGTGTACCTTATAGTTACTTACAACTTTCTAAATATTTCACCATTTTTATAAAAAGAGCAATTTTTAATTTGAGAAAAAATTGTATAATGAACGAATTATTTAATTATTACTTTATCTCTTCCTTATACATTATGAACTTGTATTAGCAGCGCAGTACTGAAGTGAAATACTTAGAATTTCAAGAGAATTGAAGACGGGGGGCGTAGCTCACATGGTAGAGCGCTCGCTTAGCATGCGAGAGGTACCGGGATCGATACCCGGCGCCTCCACAATTTTTCTTGAAATTTTATAAAAATTCAAGAGCATTTATCCCACTAGCTAATCAATCATTTTACATCAAAAAATCAAAAATGGTAATTTGATGATGGATACTTATAATCTATTTTTAAATATTACTTCAACGCCATCAACACACTCACATTGACGTGATATCTCATAAAAACACGTTGAAAAAAATGAATAAGTGTATACTTAGTACGATAAAATACATACGTTTATTGGATGAAAAAGGAAACAGAAGCGGAATGTTAAACAAAGCTCTTATAGTAAAAACAAGCAAAACCCTAAACTGAATTATTCGTTGAATACAAAAATGTACAAGAATAAAAACTTTGGCCCAAATTTCAGCTCATTGGAAAAAACAAATTGAAATAAATTATTACAACCCATCGTAAAACAATGATGGTTTATTATTTGGAAATTAATTTTAAAAAAGTACGCTTAGGCTAAAAATTTTTCTAATGCTTGGTTAGCTTCAACAAATAAAGACAAAAACTTGTGACTAGTCAATTAAAAATATTGGTTTTGAAGGTTGGTGTGATTTGTAGTAGCGTGAAAGCGAAAAGAAGAAACCGCACTGCCAGTACAATAATACCTTATCTCAAAGAAAGTAAAAACAACACAACTCAAAAAATAGGTTTTCTTGTTCGTTAAATGATAAAAAATAAAATAATTCACAATCAATTTTTCTGTATGAGAACCTACGTGGTTTTTCATGTTCTTTTCATAGGCAGTGACAGATTTTTAAAATTCATACCTTCGGTGAAATTCCCTTTGAAACTCAAAGATATCATGAAACTTCAATTTTCTGACTACCTATTTTTTCGGTGAAGTTTTATAATCACGTCTGACAACTTTTTTTGTAATGTGTATGGTTCCTCCTTCTATGCAATCCACATACTTTTACGCTACTAGCGTTCTGCGAGTATTGAACAAAAAGAAAATGAGTAGGTTTAAACTATAAAACAGAATATTGAAAAAAAATCAATTGTGATAAAATCACATCATATTCAAAAATCCACATTAGCTCGTTACAAATACACACAATTAAAAAAAATAAATTAATAGTAAAAAAACCTTAATCTTCAACCATTTTTTTGTAGGCACAATGAAAAAAGCACACCACTTCAAATGAAGTGATTTTCATTCACTTTTCTTCACTAAAAAATTGAAAGATTTATACGAATTACTTTGGAAAAAAGTTTTCTTTTGAGTAGTCAAACAATTTGATTTGGAGGGTAAACATCTAAAGGAGTACTAGTTACATGGCTACCATTCGTATCAGTAGCTTCTATTTGTTCCTTTAGAAGCTCCAACTCTCTAATGCCATATCTACTGATTTCATATTTATGAGCCACCATAGTAGAGTAAAAATGAAAAGCGAATGCCATAAATAAAAAAATTACAGGAATAAGTACAAAACAAGCCGACCAAGCGGCTGGTTTAGAAATATTGTAAAATTTAACCCAACATAAAATGGCAATTTCAAATAAAAATAGAATTAGTCCGAGTAAAGTGGAAAATGCCCAAGCGGTTTCTATGTACCAATGTAATCTTTCATGAGGAGATTCATGAACATAATGTACATTATTCAAACTGCATACTGATTCAACATTTGGTAATATGCAAGTACTAATCATTAACGCTAACATATGCACAGCTACAAGTAGTGTAGTACAAACTGTAAAAGCGATCAACATTTCTTGAGGTATTGGATCATCTTTATTTATGTCCAAATTTACTTCTACCATGGCCACCTGAAATTCAGATAACAACTCAAATTCAAACTGATTTAAATTGAACGGACAATGAAAAAGTAAACACCAACCATAGCAAAACCGGACAATAAAGCTGAAGTTTTACTCGAAGCTTTCAGTTTGGCTCTACTTAGTTGCAATTTGCGCCAAGACACGTAGGCCGGCGAATTAAAATTTTTTGTTAATACTACCGGAACATCAACGGTTACCGGACCAGTACTGTGACTCGACATTTTGAACTGTAGCAATTCGTCTAAATTTAGAAATAAACTACGTCGTTGCATTTATCTCTTACACGCTTTTGATTGTACTTGACGCATTCGAAACAAATGACATCGAATAAAAAATGCTTCGTACAGTTGTAAGGTCACTATTTAAAGGTTACGGTTTTTAGTGCGTTGGGTGAAACATCCTTTAAACGAATTCAATCTTACATCGATTTCTCCTTCTTCGAGCTGTAAAAACAATAAAAACTTGAAATAACATTGCAGTAAAATTCATAATATACACAACAAGAAAATGTGTTACCTCATCATTCTTATAGATGATTGAATAACATGAAGGTGATATACACTCCCGAACACAACGAACGTATTCTATTCCTTTTCTCGCTACACAAGAATTCGTTTGTTGGCAAGCTGCTTCAAATTCTTGAAATAAGATTTCCTAATCAAGTTTAATTACTATGAATTAGATTACTAAAAGTATAATTAAAATACTGTTAATTTTGACGAAGATGTACGATCATTTACGGCACTACATTGATGCTGCAAGTAATATTTGATCAAATAATTTCATCACGGAAATACCTACATTTTTTTTAGTCTCTTTGTAATGAAATTCGATGAATTTGAAAGACGTTACATCGCAGTGCACTTCAATAAATATACATATACAAACTATAATAATCGCAAAGGGAAAATTTAATTTTTTATGTTTTTTCGACATGGACATAAATGAGAAATTAATTTTTCTCGAAACACATAATATAACTTATATTATACGACGGTGTTTCCTAAAATGAGCTGAGAAAATTTCATCACTACACATACACAGAAGAAACACCAACAAACAATAAAGATTATAACACTTACGTTAAAAATCACGGATCAAGGGTTGCAAAGGTTGTAATGTGTGAATCCCTTAGTAAGCAGAAAAATCAATACCGTCTTATCACAAATGCCTCATACTCCGGCTTCAACAGTTTTTCACGAAAATAGAGTGAATTCACACAACATGCAGGAAAACTACGGAAAACCCCTTGAATGATTTCACCTATTTAGCGTAATAGCGTGATTTTAGTGTTGTGTAAATAAAACATTCTTTGATTAAATTGATTATCATCATTTTTTTATCAACAAATTTCCGTATAATTTCCTGTCAATTTGATTGGTTAAAATACAGCTGAGTGACATTTTGACGCCACAACACATCTACATCACCGCAAATAATAACCAATCAACAGTTGTATTTTGTTTCAGTTACCAGTGTTCTTCATTTCGGTGTGCAGAAATATTTGAACTTTTTATGGCTCGCATACAACACTGGAAATAATTTCATGTTCATTTCTGTATACTTGTGATAAAAATGTAGACATATTCATGTAATAGCAACGTGAGTTAATGTTGAATTCAGTGAGATTTAGTTGTTTGAACCGTGGTACGTATCCGTTTTAATTGCTAAAAAAAATTATTATAAAGAAGTAGAATGCGTTAATTAAATTCATAAGCTCATCCAAGTGTTACAATTTTCCCACTTTTTTATTCTTGAAGAGGGGACAGCGATTAAATAATTATCAAGGATTACTTGAATTCCATAATGAAGTAAACTTAATCGGTTGCTTGTGAAAGTAGTAAAATATATTGTTGTAAAAGTTCTATTTTTTTAAAATATTCGCTTACACAGTGCATCAGTTCGCCGTGTTTCATTTGTTCAGAAAAATTATCAGCGTGAATCTTATAACATTTGTTTCAATTCCTGTAACTATCGTGTTTCGTGATTCGTTTGAAAGTGAAGAAGCTACGAAGTTAGTAATTATTGGTATTGATTTGATATGTAATGTTTAGCTCGATTCAAGTTTTGGCCGAATATTCCTTTTTGGGAAACTAATTAATCAAGCTGCACTCGTACGTATTTTTTTCTAATTGCAAGTTTTTCATTCATTGCTTTATTCGTGCGAATTGAAGACTTTTTTGATGAGTGTACTTATTATGAGATTAATAAGTCGAGATAAACGTCAGACGTACGAAAAAAATTCGCTTCAGCGATTGTGGCATTCACGAATTATGCATTAGATGTAATTACTACCTCGGCAGCGCGTAATTATGCTGATCATGACCGACTCTTATTTTTTTAGGTTGTAATAGTGATATTAATAATCAGTACGTTCGATATAAAGAATTCAGCTGGGTGAACATTTTTCATAAAAGTGAAATGGAAAATAAAAAATGCGAACCAGCTTACGTGCGTCATCTTATTTTAGATGATGACAAGGAAAAATTTGCTCTTATGAAGGTATTTGATTGGAATTAGTCGACATATATGTCACCAAAAAAACCAGTTTATTGTAGCAACGTGAATGCAGGTGCAACAATTTAATCTCGTTTCTTTTATAACAGTTTCGTAAACAGGTGGCAGATTGTTTGACCGAAAGTTACCACGATGATCGATTTTTACTCAGGTGGTTACGAGGTTCGTTATACTTTATTTCGTAATATTCATACTTATCCGTAATAGTAAGTTTAGTCCTATGATGTAATCGATTGCTTGAATTAATTCTTAGCTCGAAAATTCGATGTTGACAAAGCTGAACAAATGCTTAGAAGGGTAAGTTTTTTGAAAAACTAATACGATGCTGTTTGGCGCAATTCTAAAAATGAAGGATTTTTTTCACAGTCATTGGAATGGCGTAAAAAATGGAGGTTAGATTTGTTGAAAGATATGGAAATTCCCGAAATTTTTCAACGTTATTATCCTCACGGTTTAAGCGGATTCGATAAAGAAGGTTCTCCGGTTATCATCGTTCCTTTTGCCGGATTCGATAGCAACGGAATTTTACATACTGTCAGTAAAAAGGAAATGATCACAGTTACTTTGAAACAGTTTGAAGATTATTTAGATCTTGCACGGCAACAAGCGAATAAACATGGTCCATCAGCTTTGAAAATTACTTGTATCATTGATATGATGGATTTCAATTTGAAACAGTTCACTTTTCGTCCAGGTACTAAAATAATTCATTTTTTTTTAAAGATTATTCTAGCGTGAAATAATATCGCTTGGTCATTTCAGCTGCTGAAGTGGTCATAAGTTTGATTCAAATGTACGAAGCAAATTATCCGGAAGTTTTGAAAACTTGTTTTATTATTAACAGTAAGTTCTATCTTACTCATGTAATACTGGATGATGTAATGAAAAAAATTAGATGCCTGTATTATTTTGTTTTCTGCTCGCAGCTCCACGTGTTTTCATGTTCGCTTATAACATGATAAAGAAGTTCCTAGATGAGTACACGCTTGAAAAAATTCAACTTTATAGAACTTCAGAAACAAACAAAGCTCGAACAGAAATATTAAAATTAATTGATGCTGATCAAATACCAGTACACTTTGGAGGCACCATGACCGATCCTGATGGAAACCCAAAATGTATTACTAAGGTAGGTGTAATATTATTAAATCTGTTTTTTATTTATAAAAAAAAATCAATTTCCAAGTTCACGTTTTTAAATGTAATTCGATGCTCAACTGTAGATTAATTACGGTGGAAAAGTTCCCAAAAGTTATTACATTAAAAAACGCGATATTAATCGATGTGAAGAAATATACAATACAACTGTTGTTAGAAGAGGCGACAAATTTAAACTCAAGTTCGTCTGTGATGAAGAAAAATCGTTCCTCAAGTACATTTTGCGTAATTTTTTTTCGTGATGCTGGAATGTTCTTTACTCTTTTGTTTTATTCGTTAGATGGAGCTTTTATACAGAAGGAAACGATATTAAATTTGGTATTGGAAAAGCACCTACAACCGATGAAAACAAAAGTAAAAGAGCAAATTCGAAAAGCGATAATTTTGAATGGGAAATCCCTTTACATAAAGTTGCCAGCCATCAAAATGAAGAAATCGGATTTGTAGAATGTTCAGCAAATTATACATGTAAGATATCTAAATATCGGTTTGGAGAGAAAAAAATGTTTATTTTACGTCAATTCTACGGGATTCAATTTCAACTTTTTCAATTACTACATGTTTTTTGTTCCGTATTGGAAAAATTGAATGATAAAATCTAAATCAACTTACATTATTCTAAAATGAACTGAAAAGGACTTCGTTTTCATAATGGTCAGTTACATATTTTTTTGAACATTATTAATTTTCATTTATGTGCCAACGCGAGTGTATCGTGAAAAATCAGCAAAGAAGAGGTACTAGCGAAAACATGTCTTTAGTAAATTTAATTTTTGAAATGATTTTTAGATTTTTATTATCGTATTATTGGAATTTCAACCATGCTGTAGGTACGTAACTGGGTACTTATATTAATAAAAAAAACTACAAGTTGAAATAAAATAAGTGACTCGCTGTTCACTTTCTCCGGTTTCCTCAAAATTCAGTTTTCCCTCTAAGCTGTAACGCTGATATCTCTAAAACGCATCGCGTCAGTAATATTTTTATTTTTATTTTTCAGATCATATAATTTTTGATAACAGCTACAGTGTCGTGCGGAATAAAAAGTTGAGTTACCGAGTTGCTCTTACGCCCCCTGTTAAAAGTAATATACTATCTGTAGATGATGAATAAATGTTACTAATCTATACAAAAAATGGTGTTGGGTTGTTCGAAACAAACATTTAAAAAAGCTTAATTTCACTCTCAAAGATTTACCGGTGATAATGTGATACTTATGTTAACCAGTTGTTGAATACTCTTCAGTAAGACTGTATTTTTCTATAATTTTGTATGCATTCCATTTGTAATTCATTGTGTTATGTTTATCATGTGTTATTTATTTAATACATTTTTTGCAACATTTTTAATTATATAGTATGGCTTCATTCACCAATGAAAACGCAACATCGAAATTTATTTCTGACTACACCAAAGTTAAAAATACGATAAAAAATCGCAGAATAACAAAATGTTTGTAATGGTTTCAATTACATACTCTCTAAAAAATGTGCTTAATCGTTTAATTATATATTAGAAAGGTAGTTTTTCATTCTCTCATTTGAAAAATGAATAATTCATTTTGTTGAAAAACTTTTATAGTCTGTCCAATTTAAAAAGATCCCTGATTAAGTTGTACACAAATTCTCGCGAACCAATACAATTCATAAAATTCACTGAGTAAGGTATCCCATTCGTTAACAGGTATTTTTTTACAAACTGATTAGGGATCTCTTTAAATTAAACAGACTACAAAACGTAAATAAATTTACTGGATGAAAAATTTATTAGATAAATTATTGAATGTATAATATGAATAGCTACTTAAAGCTGATTGCGTGATTGCGAGTTTCTCATCGATCCTAAACCATGCGAAATTTTTTTGCAGAGCAGTTTCCTTCGTATATTTTTTGCTAACAATAACAATCGATTAGGTAACTTCGTTGTAAAACGTACAATGAGAAATTAAAAAATAAGAAATTAAAAATACCTACTACACGAAATAAATTCGAATTACTTGATAGAAAAATACCAAGTAAATGATAGTTAAATAGCTAATCAATTTAAAAGATTTCTTCCAAATATTTTCGTTATATTTTATGTAAAAACTGTGCAATAATTGAACATTAGGTATATGCCAAAATATGAAGTATGAAGACACCTAGCCTATTAGTTACCCAAAATAATGTGAAATGGCTAAGTTGAAAACAGAGACGTAAAGAAGTCAACTCACAGAGGGGGAGGGGAATGAAAAATTTGTTGAAAATAAAATCCATTCGATCTTGGAATATTCTAATAATCATATTCTGACAGACAACTCGCTTAAATCTCTTTTAGGGATGCAATAAAATTAGGTAATAATGAACATAAGAGATAGAATAAATCATTCGTTAGACGGACTCCCAACTGGTGTTTCATTTATTTATATGTCATGTTAAATAGCATAAAATGCAGAATTACATCAAAATTTGCCAACTAAAATTGATAACTTTTATCAACTTTTCCAAATTTTTTTTTGCAAAGTGAAATATATAGTTTCTATGGTCTAAAAAACACTGTTTTTGGGGTCCAAAATCACAAAATTGCAATAAATAACAAAAATTTTCTTGTCCAAGCAAAGCCTGGAAGAAATTTTGAAAAAAATTTTTTTTAGCTCAAAAATTATATTTTTATAAGTTTTAAATTCATATTCTTTTGTTAATAGAATTGAAACAAAAACAAAAGAAATGGTAGATATTTCGATAAACATTTCACATATGCCAGAACGAAACGACAGTAAAAATTTTGAAAAAATTAGATTTTTAGCACAGCATTTTAAAAAGTTTTCTTGGTCAAAATGGTCAACGCAAAAACAAAATAAATGTTAGATATATGAATATGTGCCCGAGCGAAGCGAGAGTGAAATTTTGAAAAAATTGTATTATTAGAAATTTTTAATTCTTGTTGATAAGTTAGTGATGTTGGCATGGTTTTGTTCTTGGTTTCTTGATTTTTGGCTATATGTACTTTTGTACTCTTGAATCTCATATGTTTTGAAGTTTTCAACCTTTTGATGCATTTGTTCTGAAAAAAAGTTAGCATGTTTTAGAACAGTTTAGAAGCTGGTGTGGTGAGCTAGTAAAACAAAAATTGAAAAAGAACCAATTGAACTCGTCCAGTATTTTAACATAACGTTGCAAAAATTAACCAATAGGAAACTATATACTGTAAAACAAATAACAAACGCTCATAAGTTATCATTTTTGGAGATGATAACACCAAATTTCCATTACAAGCTAAAACGTGCGAATAATGTTGGAATAATCTTTTTCCTTCAATATTTTATCGAAGAAAGATAAACTGATAATATTGTGGTCAGACTACGAGATATTTATAATAATTTCATTTTACTTGAAACGAGTAACAGGTACTGCAAAGTCTTTCACTCACTGTACACTTTCAAAAGTGTGTATCAGTCTGTTGGATAGTGATTGATGTTTAATAGTGAAAATCATTTTGAGTTCGTGAGAATAGAGTTTAAGGTTTGATAATTACTACGGTTAATCCGTTGATTACTTCCATTTATTTCAGTTTTGGCTTCACTGGAAAGGTGAGTAAAGTAGGTGTGTTTAACAACATATATTTTGAAGTTGATGCATTATTATCATTTTCATTATTAACTGAAACCACTATTGAATTTAATATTATGCTATGTAATGTTATTCACAAATAGGTGAACGATGACTATATCTCATCATTCTCCTGTTGTGAGAGTAATTAATGATGGTGACCATCCACCAGAATATTTTGAACAAGAACTGGAAAAGGCTTTAGAAAATAACTGCGATATAATTGTTATTGAGCCGGCACGTTTAGGCGAAGAGACAGTTTATTGGATTAAAATAGGAAATTATTTACACAGAATAGCTGTGTTGAGTGGACTACCTTGTATTTGTATTAGTAAGCATACGATTTCGAATCATCGCGTTTTACAATCTATTTATAATAATTAGTTCCTTTGTTTTTCTTTGTTTCCTTTTTAGACGTTGCATTTTACCGAAATTATTGCGCCGTAACAATTCCACTCTCGGTTATAAGCGCCTTTTGTGCCGGATTATACATGATTTGTTGGCAGTTTGATCCTTGTTGTAAATATCAAGTAATGAAAAGAGTAGAAAAAATAAATGCATCTGAACTTTCTCCGGAAACTCTGTATTATAATTTACTAGAATCAGCTATGGAAAAGGATTCAAGATCACCTGTAGTTATTGTGAAAAAAGATGATACCGTTCGCAAAGTTTTTCATACTGCTGTGGCTATAATTGCGCTAACTCTTACAATTTTTCGCGCTTACAAATGATTCGAATCATATCGTGATATTTATAGCGAATCTGTACTGATTAGTTTATTATTACCTAATTTTAAAGCTGTGAATAATTAAGTGAAAAGAAAAATATTTGTCATTTATGGATATATTTTTTTGTAGCAATACCGAGTATTAATAATTTTCAGTGCGTGTTTACCATTTGCGGATTTTTGATTGGGGTAAATCTGCGACGTGTTTCGTTCTTTGTTTCCTTTCTTTTTTTATGATATTAATTTTAATTATATTTTTATCTATTTCGTTTAAGCGAGTTCAGCATATGTCTTTATTGTAATAAATGCGTCTTTCGAATATTATCAAGAAAAAATGTGTTTTTTCAATTTTCTGTCTACATGTGTTCGAATATTTATGGAGAATAATTTGTACTAAAATTGACTGAAAATGATGGAATCAGGAGAAAATATTTTCCATGAAGGTGTTCTTTCATGTACAAATACTACTCAGTAATACGTACGTTTGAGTGATTTGTACGAACTACAATGAAGAAAAAAATACATGTATTAATCAATTGAAAAAAGTGAGATATAGATACTTATGTACATATATGATTTGCAAAATAATAATTTGAATTGCTCGAAATTTCGAATTAAGAAGATACTTCAATAATAGTCATAGTTCAATATTCAAGTACATTCAAAAATCGAAAGATGAAAATTGTACCACACAAAGAATTTTGTTTTAAAATTAAACTAGTCAAAACATTTTCTGGAGTTGGTATTGAAAAAATACTCATTCCACAATGATTTTCATTAAATCATGAGAAATAAATAGTGATTCAATTTGATGCTAGAGCTAGGTTAGGTTACGTTAAGTTTACATGTCAATACACGCAAATCTAACCTAACATTAGCGTTCAGTACTCAAGGTGACAAGCAAACCTAACATCAGCATCCCTTAGAAAACATGCAAAGTAGGATGCATTCACCTGAAAACCCTGAGCTAGGATAAAATTATAACGGTGGGTTTTATTTTTGCGCTGAATAAAAAATAACAAAACGTGATATTCACTGTTTCTCATATCAAATATTGCACGTTTTATATTCAATTACCAAAATGAAAATTTTATCCGTGTATTTTTTTACTTTTTGCAAAAATTTTCGCCATTATTTCAAAAATTAAAGTTCTTATTAAAGAACAAATTTGGGAATATATAACGAATAGCTTTAATTGAAAGTGATACTATTTCCGTACAGAATTTCATGCATATGGTCTCATGAAAATTATGTAAAATTTTTACTAACCACAATAAAGTCTAACGAAAATTGCAGTATCCTTAATTGCCCATTACAATAACTTTTTTCAACATGCTGAAGATGTGACTAGTACTACCATTACTTTCGTGTTCCCTGTATCAAGTTTACTGAAGTAACCAGGCTAACCACACTTACTTCAAATATTGATTTGAAACACTGAAATGAATAATTTAAAATGTATGTAGAGAGGAATACATGATTGAAAAAAATATAATACATTAAAGTAAACATGAAGTATTATAAATAAAACGAATTACAATTTACAAACATAATTTGAATAACTAAGAATACAATAATGAATGATATTGATTGACGATTACAATTTGACACAATTACATGATAACAAATAATGAACAAAAGCAAAGAAACTTTAACAGAATGAACATTATATCGAAAGTTTTTCAAGAATAACCGATTTCCTTCAATGGTTGTTCAAAGTATTCTTTCAAAATTTGCGATTTTTTCTTGAGTAGTCCGCTGCCAACACAAGCTTGGGCGCGAATACATAAAAGAAACTCCGCCATTTTCCTGATAATAATTTTGCCTTCCTAGAAGAAAATAATTAAAATATTTTTAGCTACATAAATTTATGCTCCTAAAAAAGTAATTGGTCCTAAATGGTTTAAAAAACCAATAGCACAAATAAAAAAAACTTTGAATTTACACTCAAAGGGAAAAACGTACGGTGCATTGAATCAGAACATAATCCAAGTAATCTTCATTTAACGCTGCTTCACCGGAATTTTGCAATACCAGCCACATATTATTGGTAATGGCACTGACTACATCAACGAATTTTTTCTCGTCTTTACCACTGTATGCAAGAACTTCTCCTGCATTACTCAACAATCTACCAGAATAACAAATGAATAATATACAATTTGAAGTACGTTATATTATCCGTAGACCTATAAAATTAATTTTAATCTAGAACGTGTATTTTACTAAAATCACTTACACAGTGTCATCAATTCCTTCCGTAGCGGTAATTTTTTCGAGTATAGTGACTAGTACTTTCGTGTTCAACATAGGAAGGGTCATTTTTATTGGAGTATGTGAGGCATTCAATCATTTCATAATTGCAATAAATCGAATTTGTGTTTTAATTCTTACTTTTAAATGATTTCATGCAATGATTTAATCATAACTAGTCCATAAAAAACTTTCAAATTCAAATTTGTTTCTTTGCTCGGTCTTATTCAATTATTTTCTCTGATAAAAAATGAAAATAAGATGAAAAGTCGGTCGGATTCTCGAGAATGCACAACACTAGAGTCAACCTATTGAGGTAGTTCGCGTCG
>FIZR01000801.1:0-13750 GCA_900060175.1 Ferrisia virgata | reverse complement strand
ATTGTGGGAATGGTTACATTGGGGGGGGGGGGTAAAGAGCCAAAATACGAATAAGAGATTCGAATGAAAAATAAGCACCGGATTCGTATTCAGCGTATCAAAATTAGTCGAAGAGCACTCTTTTCTCAATTTTTTGAATCACTTACAACTCAAAAAAGTTAATTTTAAGTACTGGTTTCGGGCTGAGAGGCACCACCTCACTAAAATTTGGGGCAATACCTAGATTGGCGATGTTGGTGTCGTTTTCATATCAGTCGAACCCTCTAAATACTCTTAATTGTGAATCTGATATAGAATTTCATGCTGAACAAGTTTACTATTATTTATTTTTAGCGTATTTCGCCATTATTTCTGAGAAAAGCAAATTTTTGAGAATTTTTTGAGTTTTTGGAAACGACTCAATTTCAAAAAAAAATTGAAAAAAATTTTACTTGTCAAAACACATATTTTGATGAATAAAATGTCATCTATTCCCTCCCCCCTCCCAGAGTGGTATCTGCAGCAATTCAAAGTTTTCTTTTGTCGATCTCCCCCTTTCCTCTCCAAACGAAATTTTTTGGAAAAATTCATGTTGATAGACCCATTATTACTCTAAACGTTTGGATTAAAATCAAAATTTTTCCTCAAACAGCATTTTTTGAAATCAGAGAAAATTTTTTGGTCCTAAAATTTTTTTTAGAGATACCCAATGCTGTTTTGTAAAAATTTTGAAAATCTGAGATCAAAGGCATTTTACGTATTTTTATATTTGAATATCTTTTTGAGCAGATATTTTTTCAAAATTACGATAAAATTTCAATATAAATAGATCTGATTAGCTTAGCCCTATCTGTCTTCTTGAAAAGTTATGTATTTCTTCAAAATTTTTGATAAAATTTCAAGATAAGGAACTAATTGTCAATTCCTTCCCTTACCTACGTCTCTGAAAAGGACGTTCAAAAAATATCCATGTGCTCAGGGTCAAAGTAGTGCTGAAAGAAGAATATTTTTTATTGTGTTTAATGGAGGATGGAAATACCACTTTAATACTCATGAAAAAATTGATCTTTTTAACGAAAACTCAAGTCATATCTAAGAAAATCCATCTGTTAGCTTATGTTTGACCATTATTAGATATATGAAAAATTTTTTCACTCGAATTCAAATTTTTACCAACAAAAGGAAATGATCTTGGATAAAAATTCAAGTATTCCTTAAATTTTGGAACAAAGAGAAGTCAAAACCTTAGCTTAAGATTTAGGGAAAGTAATTTCAAAATTTTACCTACCAAAGCTTACTTTTTCGTTCTTTATGAATTTTTAAAATTATTTGTAAAAATAATTTTTTTTTTTAAATAAGTAAAAATATCATTTTTATTATTTTACGACGCATGTAGAACTAATCTATGCGTAACACAACCACTTCCAAGTATTTATTTTCAATTTTCCATTTTAGCAGAATGTTTTTCAATTTGTTACTTTTCGCTATCTACAGAAAGGGGAAATCGTTAAATAATTCGTTAAAATTCAAAAACTCATTTTATTGAGCATTGAAAATTTTATTTGGAGGTAGCTTGGTAAATTCTTCCCAACTACCCAAAACTTATCAAAATGGTGGCCTAGCAATACATTCATTTACCTTCCATTAATTACTTTTTATTTTCGAAATTTACTTTCTGATTCAAACCAGGAAGTGGTATTTTTTGTCTATAATTTTATAAGCGTTGCCCTCAAAGCGTTGCGTGATATATTCCTTACGAGTTAAAAAGAATATCTAATGTTTTGCTACTACACATCCGTAAAAAAAAAAAATGCTCTCGTTTGGAAGTCATCATCTCATCGTTGATTAAAATTCACTTTCATGTTTCAATTTCTACTTTCCAGCGCCTGCATATGACTTATATTACACGTACTTCTACACACACACACACACATACATACCCTACTCTACCCACACTACATAAGTTAATTTTTCTTTCATTGTATGTACATAAGCGGCTCGTAAGAAGGGGGAAAAAAATTCAAAACAACGTTCGCAAAACTAGTTTTCTCACTTCTCCTATCGTCATTTATCTTTCTCTAGGTACACGTATAGGTAAGAGATATAGGTACATGCATCGTAAAATTTTTGCACAACATCATCGTCATCTACGTCATCATCATCATCACCATCACCACCATCGTGGTCGTGGCGCGTTTGCAATCGTAATACCTCTAAAATGGTTCTTTCTCTTGTTACTCTCTTGTTGGAGAAAGCCAAATGGCGTCTTCGCGTAACCAGTTTACGTACAGCGTTGGTTTTTTTTTCTTTCCTCTTCGCCATACTTGTTTATCGGACCAAGCCTGTGTGCGCCTTTCTCCATTACGTCGTCGACGAGAATATTGAGTCTCGATTCTCTTCCTATTTTCCCTCCACGCTCCGCGTTATGGTAATTTCACGCCACAACATTCGTAATAGGTACTTGTATCTTTCCTTATTTCGATCATAAGAGGCTGAATTTTTGCGCCACAGAATGAAAAAAAAAGAAAAAAGAAAAAAATACCAACGCGACCACAAATTTTTGTAACGTAAAATCGATCGCCCGTCGTATATTGGAAGAAATTTTTTCGCAATTCGAATACACCTACGTACTTTTTTTCAGGTTCGCTATCGCGCTCTTTTTTTTTTTTTTTACTATATACAGTATACGTGTAATCCTAATTGTCAACCGTAGTCTAATTTAAAGTTCACGTTAAAACTTTGACCCAGAATGTACGTAACCTGACCTAACTCAAGGACGTTTTAAGTAAGAATCAAACTATTCGTGTTAACGATAAAGTATTATATACTTACGTAGAAGTGTGTTGTATACATATATTGGGGATTTACTTCATTTGTAGCGCAGCACACACACACACATATTACACACGTCAACCAGCGATGTATTTTATTGCCGAAAAACGAACGTCGAAAATTTTGATATTTTCGTCATTTTGTCGTCTCTCGATGTTTAATTTTATACATACGTATTATAAAGTACGTATTCCCTTTCTCTATTTTTTTTTAGCATTCTATCAGACTTTGCTGCACGAATTCACTCGTATAATATGAAAGTTTTTATCGTACACGACATATGCTTGTACCTAGACAGTATATAACAAATGTATTGTATATTCCAATTAATATTTCATTTTTTTCTGAAGTTCACATTGTGCACGCACATCTTATTGGTTTCTGAATATCTCGTGTACTGCGATGTCACTCGCAGGTCTTTGTACAGACTATGTTACATAGTACATTGGTACTTAGATTACAAATTAAAGATTTATACAGGTATTTGCGACCGAATAATTCGAATTAATCGCTAAAAAAAAAACATTCCACTCGACTCGAGTATATTTTTTACTTTATTATTTTAACGAACAAGAATTGAAAAAATTCCGATACTTTTTATGATCCCCAAAATGGCATATCCAGGACCTAGACTAGCTCTGCATACTAAATTTCAACTTCCTCTACCAATTTGGAAGGGAATTAAGCGAGGAACAAGTTTAAAACATAAGAAAACACGCCCTAAAAACCACATTTTAAGGCTGTAAAGAGGAGCAATGGGTCTGAAAAGTCTGAACCTTCAAAACGCTCATCTATGGTTCCTACCAAGTATTCATAGCAAATTTCATTTACCTAACTCAATTACGAAGGGGAGATAGGGGAAGAACAGCCCTTCTCCAAGGTCAAAAAATAGCGAAACCCCTCATATCTCCCCTCCTAAATGACTTAGGAAGCTGATTTTTGGATATGTTATACAATTTTGGATTGTCTATCGACTGGCTTAAAAAGGAACAATTTTTACGATTTTAGTCCATCAGCACCCCCTCCCCCAAATTTGGGCATGGCTGAATTTTGACCCGAGGTCATATCCACTTCAGAATATCGAAATTTCCGCCAATCGAAGCTTATCAGCCAAATTTGATCGATTTTGGTCGGTATCGAGCTGAACAAATAATTTTTAGTTTCGGGTTGAAAAAAAATAATATAAAAAAAATTGAAAAAAATCATGGCCTTCTAATCTAAAAAGTCGACACCATCGAAAGGCACATTCAGGACCTATACTAAATCTACATACCAAATGTCAACTTCCTATCTCAATTTGGAAGGGAATTATACGAAGAATAAGCTGCAAATATAAGAAAACCTTTCCAAAAAACCACATTGCGGGGCTGCAAGGGGGAAACAATGGGTCTGAAAAGTCGAAGCTTCAACGTACACATCTATTCTCTTTTTACTAATTGTACATACCAAATTTTACCTTACTAGCTCAATTTGGAGGGGAGATAGGAGAGGAAGAGCCTATGTTGAAAGTTAAAAAGGGGCAAATCCCTCATATCTCCTCTCCTAATCGACCGAAAATGCTAATTTTTAAATATGTTGTACGACTTTAGATTGACTATCGATTAGCTCAAAAAGGAAGAATTTTTGTAATTTTAGCTCCTCAACACCCCCTTCCCCAAATTTGGACACAACTGAATTTAGACCGAAGGTCATCCTCACTCCAGAATATCAAATGGTACGTCAATCGAACGATATTCCTCAAATTTTATCGAGTTTGGTCGGTATCGAGAGTCGCGCTAATAATTTCTCAGTTTCAAGGAAAAAATAAATCAATAAGAGTAAATATCTGACATGGCCAAAAATGGTTGTGATGGTCGTCTAGACCCCCAAAAACGGATTTTGTTGATAATCCCCCTCCCCCCTCTACCGATCTAAGTCTATAGACCGTAATGTCCTGGTTTTCATCAACCCTATGGCGTAAGAAAATCGTGCTAAATAAAAAGGAATTTTCACGATGAAGAAAGAAAATAGGATCGAATTTACAGCTGAAAAATTACGTCAAAAACTAGCTTACTATACCCAGTTAAATACCAGTATAAAAATGTAAACCAAATGGAAAATAGAATTTATGGGGCGAAAAAAATAATCACGTGCCGCTGTCTACAATCATCTTCATCGCTTTTTGTGCCTTCCATGCGCCCATCAATCCTTCGTTTCTCTTCTTTATTGTATACGCAATCGGTGCTGTATATTTTTCGTTAGCACGAGACTGTGTGTTACGATCGATGTAAATGGAAGGCAATTTTCGTACGATGAGAAAAATTGTTCCGAAAATTCGACTCGACGAGTTTTCTCGTTTTATCGGCCGCATTGCAGTCGAACAGGAGATTGAGAGATTTATGATACGAAAATTTAAAAATTTTTTTCATTTCCTTCCGCTTTTTCGATTCATTTCCTTTTCTTTCTTGTTTACCCACAATTACTCAGTCTGTGGGAAACGAATTCGTAGATTCTTGATTTTCTTTTACGCGTAAAAGCGTAATTTTGAAAAGTATTTTTTTTTATTTTTTTTTTCTGTCGAGATTCGGCGACACATTTTATTTATCAGGAAGAGTGTTATCGATTTTTAAGTGGCGAAATTTTGTAAATATTGTGCGATGAAATTGGACAGAAATGTGAATTTTCATATTATTTATGTTTATTTTTTTGCTCGATAATTTTAGACTAAAGGATATTTCCTAGAGGGGGAAGGGGGAGGAGGAATGAAGTATGTTAATCGTATCCATTTTGATGATTTGCTGAATGATTTTTTAGAAATTTGAAAATGAAAACTGTAGAGATAATCTGTTTTTATCAATAGAATTTCAATTCGTTAGCCCTTCCTGATTTTCAAATTACACCATTTCATTTACCTGCTTGAAAAAATTTCATATTTGTAGTTGTGTATCCTACTTTGGAAAAAATCACCCCTCTCTCTTCAGATCATAATTGAGAGGGGAGTGTCAACAGAATTCAGTTTGTGGTCTAAAAGACCTAGTAGACTATTTTTGGTCATTTTACATATTCAGTCCCCCTCACTCCCCTCCCCCCCCATTTTAAACGAATAGAGACGAAAATCGTTCCCTAGGCTCTGAATACAGATCAAAATTTCTCAAAATTGCACTAAAATTGTAGTGGGTGGAAAGGAATAAAATTCGTGAAACTAGTTTTTAGCCTGATTTTCTGTCATATTCTCAAAAAAAATCAAACCCTCACCGTTTATCCACTTTCTTGTGAAATAGAGGGGGAGGGGAAGGGGGGGTCCAGCAAAATCGGTTTCGATTTTTCATCATATCAGATATTCGTTGTTCTTTTTATTTTTTCTTTCGAAAATAAAAATCATTCATTCGGCTTAGTACTAATCAGAATCGCTGAAATTTGAGCAGTAGCCCTACGGAGCTAGTGGATTAGATATAATATAAGTGGGGATGACCTTGGACTAAAATTCAATGAAGTCCAAATTCATGAGAGGGGGTTCCCTTTTTTGATCTTGGAAAAAATTCAATTCTACTCATGTCTGCTCTTCAAATTGAGCTGGAGGTTGTAACTTTGTACACGAGCCATAGATGTGTTTTTTTGGAAGTTTAGAATTCTCAGTCACACGACACTCTTACAGTCACAAAAAAGTAAATATTAGGGTGATTTTTGAAATTTTTAAAATTCGTTTATCTCTCCTTTTAAGGTTAAAATTGGGCAAGCAGATTTAGTAGAGATCCTTGATTTGCCTTTTTACCGTTTGAGAATTTTAGGTATGCTGATTCGAATTATTATATTTTATTTGAAATCAAATCACTCCTTCACCCCCCCCCCTCCTTTCGCATCCCTTCTCCTATCCTCAGTAGATAATTCAATACATTTTATATTTCGTACTGTTACGTAAAGTGATAAACTTTTTCATTAAAGAAACATAGCATATTTTTTCCTCGATATCAATGACCTAAATTTTAATTTCGTCTCTTTTTTCCTCCCACTATTATAATTCTTAATCTAAACTTCGTTTATGTTCCTTGTTTTCAACATTTGGATCCATAATCCCACGATAAAGACATGCATAATTATTTATTCCTCAAATTCATCAGAATGGAACAGTCATCATCGATTCGATGAAGAATTTTTACGTAAATCTTTCCGCGAATTGTTTTATCAGGCCAATGGCCACCCACCATGCGAGTCAGTAAAACTGAACGAAAATAAAATAAAAAAACAAAGTGTCAAATACCACGTTAGAACTCACCTACATAAATGTACAAATACCTACATCGACACAGGTTGTAGGTACTTGAATTTGAAAACTTACCTATATTATAAACGTGTTTTCAAAGTAGGTACAAAAAAAATTATCATTATTATATATTTAAAAAAAAAAAAAAAATGAATAGGTACTTACGTACGTATATATACTCGCGAATGTACTGTACGTACACGTCGATGATACACACATAATAATTTTCCTCGATTTAGGTGTATTTGTAATAGATATATACGAAGTCATTGACCTAGCGGTTAATCACCTCGGCTTACCCATTTATTATCAGCTTATATGTTTTGTATTGTTTGAACGTTTTCCGACCGAGTGTAATTAGATAACCTAATACTGCAAAGCTTCTCTGTCTCTCTTTCACACGTATACAGTACATTCTGGTCGTATATATACTTTTTTGTTCGCCGTTTTCGTAAGCTCGTTGCTTTCTTATACTTTTTTTTTTTTTTTCGTTTTTTCTTTCTTCCTCTGCCCCGCCTCGCTCGTACGAATTTATTTACACGTTTATTATAAATGTAATAACGTTTATTATGTGTACATAATCTGCTCGATACAGATATATACAAATATGCCGAAATCGAACAAAGTCTGATATCGCGAGCCGAACGCTGAGCTTATCTCGTACTCGAGTTGAAAGTGTACACTGTACATAAGTAAATTAATATGTAGAATTTAAACGTTCGCCATTCGACAGCTTGCTGCTCGCACATTTATCTCTTTGCCTTTCCGTCGATGCAACCGACGATAATGGCGTGCAAAAAAAGTGTTTTTTTCTCTCTCTCTCTCTCTCTCACTCTCTTTTTCTACGACGTAATGTATGTATAATAAATAATATGTGTTTTTACTCTCGTATGGATTTCTTTTTCTTTATATTACACACATTGCCTTTTAATAGAAAAATATTATAAACTATAACGCTGTCGGTTATAATATTTCCTTTAAAGTAGTGTTTCTATTCTGCACTGTTTTCTGTTAGGCATGTCTCATCATTTTAATAACGATGAAACTGTACGTCGTCGCCTTTCACATCAAAGCCCAGTATAGATGTTGAAATTGAAAAAATAACGATTTTTTTTTTTCTAAATTAAAAATCATATATTATTATGTTTACCGTACGATATGGTCTGGAAAATATTTATGTATATGTGCGAATCTAGGGAGTGGTAAAATTTTCATATAGCTGTTAAAAAAA
The DNA here is from genome assembly GCA_900060175.1 of Ferrisia virgata. Taxonomy (NCBI): domain Eukaryota; kingdom Metazoa; phylum Arthropoda; class Insecta; order Hemiptera; family Pseudococcidae; genus Ferrisia; species Ferrisia virgata. Next base: position 5,468 of record FIZR01000801.1, on the reverse strand, counting down.
GAAATGATCAACGAATTGACTGATTTTTTTTTTCAATTCTATCAGGTATACCTTTATGGGATACGATTTTGATTTTTCATCGATTTATCTCAGTCTAGTAATAGTAATCGGATAAATTATAAACTGGCTTCCATTTCTCCTATTTATAATATTAAAGTAGCTCTTTAAGATTGACTAAGTAAAGATATTATCGCGTAATTCGTTCTCTTTTTCGTTACGTGTCCAATAATACGTATATTTCATCATTGTAAACATAAAACCGAACACGTATCGTTGTGTAGAAAGTTTCCTCGTTTCGAAATCTTTATTTCCACTTCGCAGATGTACACTACGTAGATTTATTAGGTAGGTAGGTCTGTGTGATACTTCTCCTTTCACCAGCCCCTCGCGTAATGTACATTACATGTATCTTGAGTAGGGAAAAGTTGTAACTTGAAATCCACCCTTGAAATTATACAATAGCTAGGTCTAGCTATGTCAGAGTAATAGGTGATATGCAGTCTAGGTTTGAATTTCTTCAAAATTAGAAGCTGAATGGAAGTGAAAAGTATAGATTCTTGCTTCGAGAGCGGTAAAGGGATCTGTTATTGTCATTTGCAGATATAACGTTAATAGGATGAAGTTTAGTTTAATATTCAACGAAGAATCGTGCCAATGAATAATGTTAGAAATATTAGGAAATGTGCTGTGAAATTATTCTCATTTAAATCACTTTCCAAGATGATTCTTTATCATTAAAAATTTTCAATTAGCTGGTATTTCCTTGTGTTATTCGAATAAAATATTTTTTTTTAAATGACGAAAACTAAGGGAAATTTTTTTAGTCTGATTTTTGTAAAATATTGAAGTTAATGGGTTTTCTTAATCGCTGGTAGGGGTAAAGGTTTACATTGTAGTGAATGAATGAAACCCTCAAAAGGTATTTGCATACCAAATTTAAACTCCCTTAAAACCTCAATTAAGAAGGAAGATATGCGTAGAAATAATGATTTTCAAGGTTAACATGAGGAACCCCCCTCCCCCTACTGACTCGTCACCCCTCTTAATTAATATAGAAGGTGGGTTTTGAGATATGTTGCATAACTTTAGATCTCTAATCAAGTGGCTCCCAAATAGGAAGAATTTTTGCGATTTTAGCTCTGCAGCACCCCCTCCTCCAAATTTGAACATGACTAAATTTTGACCCAAAGTCATCCTCACTCGTGTATATTTGATTTATCGTCAATCTAAGCATACTCGTCAAATTCCAGCGATTTTGGTTGGCATTGAACCTTGTAAATGATTGTAGGGGAAGGGGGAAGGGGTATGAGATAATCAAAGTAAAAAATGAACACCTGGCATTCCCAAAAATGGTCTTATGATCTTCTAGGATCCCGAAATGAATTTTTTTAATACCCTTCACTTGCACCCGCAATGTAGATTTATAGACTGTTGTTGTGCGGTTTTCTTTGTCATTATGACTGTGGAACTTGGAAATACAGCCATATTTTTCTCTTTTAAATGCCATTTATATTTTAAATCGCACATTTTTAGATGCACCTATTTACCTTTTATGAAGAAAAATTTACACTATTTTGAATAGCATAGCCGGATAAGAAGGGGCGAATCGGCCCTTGGCGGAGATCTTCATAATTATCTGGTGGAAGCTGCTCTGTATATGGTTTAAGTAAAAATTCTGGTCCCCTACCTCACCCCTATCTCTCAATACTGCCCTAAATGTGTTCGAAATGCGAGTTTAGCTTGCATAATTCTCAACCATATTTTTTCAAACTTGCAAGGATAATTGATCATATCAAGGGTCGTAAAATTCAGAATATGAAAATTTGTGAGGTAAAAATCGTATTTCGGACACATTTAGGGCGATATTAAGGGGTAGAGGTGTGGTAGAGAGCCAAAATTTTCATCTGTGAGTTTTCAGACCGAAGAGACTAACTTCAACTAGATAGTTTTAAAATTCCAACCAAGGACCAATTCACCCCTTTTTACACGGTTTTCCTTTTTTTTCTAAAATGTTCTCATACATTACCATTTTGGGGGAGGGAGGAGGTGCTGAGAGGACAAAAAAACAAAAATTGTTCTTTTTTGAGTCAATCGATAGAAAATCTGAAGTTGCATAACATATACTAAAATCAACCTCCTAGGTCAACTGGGAGGGGAGTTATGAGAATTTTATCTGTTTTTGACCCTGAAAATGAGCTGTTCCTCCCCTATCTACCCACCAAAATGAGCTAGGAAGTTTAAATTTGGTGTGTAAAATCAGTAAGGGCGCTAGTTGTGCCTTTCTCACAGCCTCGGAAATGTGGTTTTGTGATGAGGTTTTCTTATTTTTTGAGTTTTCTGAATTTATTTCTCGCATAACTCTCCTCCAAGTAGAGCTAGGAAGCTGAAATTTGGTATATACATTTAGTAGGGATCTTAGATGTGTCGTTTCGCGTTGTCGACTTTTCACCCCTCTTACACCCCCTCACAGCCTCAAATATGTGGTTTTTTGGTTGTTTTTTTCTCATTTTTTGAGTTTGTTCCTCGCATAATTCCCCTCCAAATTGAGCTAGGAACTTGAAATTTGGTATGTACAGTCAATGAGGACCTTTTGGATGTGCCTTTTGGAGATTTTGACTTTTTAGCTCCATTCAACCCTTCCTATCCTCAATGCTGATAAGGAAAAATTCCTCTCAAAGCGATGCTTTATTTAAATTCTCATGATTGTAATTTATGTCAAGAAAATTAGGTTGAAAAAGCATAGCTTTGCAATGCTTTGTTTTCTTGGGGAAAAAAAAAAAAAACTTTCAAGTACCAGACGCAGCGTAATATTCGCAGAATCTTTCGAAAAATAAAATCAGGAAACTTAATATTTTTTTTTAATTTTTTAAAATTTACCTTGTTTGATGAAGCAGAATAAAATACAAATAGACAACCTTAAAATGTGTTCAATTCAGGGTATAACTTTTACTTTGTAGAGGGAACATGTATCTAGCCAACTACACGATATGAGTATTGACTATTCAACTTGGTCGTTTCAAACATGTAGTTCCGATAAAATTTTATTTTCTATTCGAAACTGTCGTAAATATCATTTTAGTAAAATGATAAGGTATCGATAGCTCGACACCTACTGAAGAACTGATTTCGGGCAGGAGGAGAAGAAGATAAAGGGATTCATAAAGTTTCCTACTTTCACTTCTTATTAGAGCTGTGAAATATTCTCACGGGAGCTCAATAGAAACAAATACACTGAAAATTGGCTTAGGTATATTTTGTATTTTGGGTAATGAAAAATAATATATTTTATTTGCACGAGAGTATTTGCTTGAGAGTGAGATGTTCGAAAAATGTTCACTCCAAGTTTGCAGTCATTTGCTTTACTCGGTGAGGGAGAGAGAGGGGGGGAAGGGACATGTCTACGTTGAAATTCACTATTTCGTCATCATTTTAATCCGCAGTATCGCTGTTTCGAACATTTGTTGAAGTCAGTGACATGCACGAATACGCCATTAAGAAAATATCTACATACGTAAGAGTGGTAGGCGCTAGACAGACACTAATGTACGATAGCGTACGCAGTGCATTACGAGTATATCACATATTGACCACGTTTTGATAAAATGTTTTTCAACATAGAAACAAAAATCTCGTAAGATGCTACCACGAGTGTATATAAATTTAGACCCGTCTTTTAATGGTGACCTACATTCGAATCTAGCGAACGCACCAACGACCGAATAATGAATAAAGAATACGATGCGATAGGAAAATAATACACCGGCGAATAATACGCGCCACTATCGTCGTCGGTCGTCGGTCGTCGTCATCATCGGCGTCGCGTCGCATCGCATCACCCCCTCTTCAACTTACTATACACACGCGTCTCGCCCCCGCTCTCGCCCAATTTAAAAGCTTTCTAATTAACGAATGATAAAAACTTTATTATCACGGTGAAGAACGAGCTTCTTTTTTTCTGCTCCGTTACTCGTTATTTAATAAATTCCCCCTCCCCCATGCTTTAATGTATTATTTCAAAATTAAGAGATCTGAGCGAGGGCGATAATTATCGAGGGTGGAAAAAAATTAAAAATTTTTTGGCCCATGGGGGGATCGAACCCACGACCTTCGCGTTATTAGCACGACGCTCTAACCAACTGAGCTAATGGGCCAGATGTTGATGTGGACCATTTTTAGCCGGGATAGGTAATGAGATAAAAATTATATTGGACGTTTCTCTGAGGTAATTTCTTTTACCTTGGTTGGCTTGGTTATCGGAAATTTTTTTCAATATTTTCATTACGAACGATTTGTAGCTTAGATTAAAGTCGAACTTTTTCGTGTACATTATTTCGTGATAAGGAATTTTTCGAATATACACAATTTTATTTAGTTACAGTTTTTTTGCCTTCAACTTGCATCTTTCTTCAGCCTTTGTTTTCAAGTTGACCTTATGAATGTCCTTACACTTGATTCTGCGGAAGAATGGATTACTTATTTTTATCCTTTTTTGTCGAATTCGTCTTTTAACCATGGATTTTCGAATCATTGTTACTCCTTGAATTAACTGATGTATTTTTGCATTTTTTTTTTTTTTTTCGTTAAATTTTCACATATACTATCTCAAAATGCGATTTTCAAGTTGTAAAAACGTAAAAAATAATCTGCTTAAAACTTGTCAATTTTTCGTATTTTTTTTTTTTTTTTTTATGAAATAATGAAAAAATCGTCTCGAAAAATACAAAAAAAAAAAAATTAAACAATTTTCAATGGTGAATTTTCTGCATTTTGGATGCAAAATTATGAGAAAAATGTGCAAAATGTTATTTTGCAGTTTAGAAAACGTAAAAAATAGGAGGGGATACCTGAAATTGTTAATTTTTTGCTTTATGAATGTAATATCACTGTTTATAGCTCAAAAAAATAGGAAAATTTTCAAATAAATGGTAAATGTATATTTTTTGATTGTAAATTGTAAAAAGACAAAAAAACATTTTTAAAATCTCATTTTAACGCTCAAAAAAATATGAAAAACTGTAAAAAAAAACTACGAGAAATGGAACTTTTCAACAAAAAACATAAAAAATAATAAAGTTCTTCAAAAAAGAAAAAAAAATTTTTCAACTTTTTTTTGCATTTTGAATGTAAAACGATGAAAAAATCATTCAAAATATCATTTCTCTGCTCAAAAAACGTTAATTTTTGGCATTCAACTCTTCCTCCTTTTCATATCATCTTTGCGTGGGTACCGGGTCACAAAGGCATTCCGGGCAATGAAAGAGCAGATGAACTTGCGAAACAGGCTGCAACACTTCTACCTGCACCGAATGTACCAACAACAACATTCGATATAAAAACCTTCCTGAGGTTCCATTTATTCCAAGAATGGAAAAGAAGCTGGGAAAATGTTCCATCCACGAACAAATTTAAAAATGTCAAACCATCCGCTGAAAGCTGGAAATCAGCACTACGTACTACTCGCAAAGAAG
>FIZR01000800.1:0-35755 GCA_900060175.1 Ferrisia virgata | reverse complement strand
AATAGAAATCTGAAAGACGTAGGACGTTCCTATTAAAATTAAGAGCTCATACGTGAAGAGAATTTTTTTCAGGTGTCTACCAACCAGTTTTTCAGGGTACCAAGTGAAAAAAAAATAATCGTTTTTTTTGACCCACCCTAATACATATGTACTGCTCGTGCCTACAATAAGAGATGAAAAAGCATCAATTTTTATTTGAGCCAATTTCGACTAGGTGACTATTTTACGTACGACAAAATACGTCAACATTATAAATGTTGGATTCAAAAATTATACCAGCTTACGCATATTACGTAATAAAATGGCGTGGTCGGATAGCGAAGAGTACAAGTACAATGCCGGTCAAACGATTACTTAATTTATCGTCAGCAGTTGGACGTTGTAGTAGTAGTAGTAATAGTAGTAGTAGTAGTATTACATACGCGCATTATTACAATTAAGTTTTTTTACCACTTGATGCCATTGAAAATGCGAAACGGAGGTTTTAGCTTCGAGCTATATATACATATACTCATTCGGGCAAGGATATAATACTATATAAATGATATAGCTTTAGCTACATAATGTGATGTAATGGATAGAGGTGTTCGTTATTTATACAGAGTATTATCGTCATCGATCAATTTATTACACATATACATACGAGTACTTACTACTTATATCGTATTAAGTATAATACGAATTGTGTGAGATACTAAGTACATACGAGTATATATATATATAAAAAAAAAACACGTTTTATCTAGTTCGAGAATTTTTTTTAATTCTCATTTAGCTTTAATACTCGCGTATAATGGTTACTCGAATTTTAGAGCTGGTAATTTTAATTTTTTAACCAGAGGATTTCCTCGTCCAGTACAAAAAAAAAAAAAATTAAACGTACGCGTACCAGAGATTACAATCGTGATAATTACTAATGGGATTTTTTCTGCAGCCAATGCGCGATATATCATCAAAAATATTTCCTATTCATAGCCTAAGCCTTATTATACGAAGGTATTAAAACATGCATTATGCACCTATCAAGCTGGTACACCTATTTTAAAAAGGTCACGGTTGCAAATTTTTATATTTATTGCTGTAGATTTAATTCGATACGAAATGCAGTAATACGATGATGATCCGTTGAGGTTTTAAAATAATCAGACGTGGGTTTTAATATTAATTTAATCAGACTCGAATCAATGTAGAAATATTATCGCGATAAAATTAATAATTAGTTTTACAAGAGAAAAATTTTTTAGGTCCAGGCAAATTAGCATTAAATAAAAGAAAAATTTACGGATAAAATTTTTTTTTCACAAAATTGTTGGTAGATTACCACCCCTTCCACCCATAAACAACGTACCTCCTAAATTGAACAAAATCGAACTGGTGCTTCTCCACTAATATTACCATTTGCACCGCCAAAAAAAACAGGTTTTTTACCAATAATTTTGTGTAAGTTTGTTCCAAAACGCGATACAGAAAAAAAGTTTGATTAAAAAATGTAGCTGGTCAAATTTCCAACAAAAAAGATGATCACATATTTCTTTCGAAAATCGATTGCAACAGTTTAAAATGCGTTTGTAAAAAGTAGGCATTATGCACTAACGTGATGCTCCGCGTGATGTTTCCATCGCGTCGCGAGAGCCAGTGGCCAACGTTCGTAGACACGCGGACTACATTCTATTTCAGCATATTTAAACAAATTACACGGATTAAATGCTATGTTGCCTCATGTTAGAGTAATTATTATTTAAATAAAGGTACAATATGCGTGTAATATTTTAAAATTACTTTTATTTTATAAAATAGATTAATTCTCATCGAAATTTTCACAATTATGTGACCCTGGATCATCGATATTCTCTTGATTCAACATCAACCCATCTAAAATTGATGTTCTACATTTATTTCAGAGGGAGGGTTTTTTTTTTTTTAAATCGTAAAAAAATGTAAAATGCGACATTAAAAAAAAAATCCCAAGAAAAAGTATAATGGTGAAAACTTGCTACCAATAATTATTTAGGGCTTAAATAGATGTAATGATTCCATTTTCAAAAAAAAATTTCGAAAGCAATTTTTTTTTTCGATTTTTTGAGCATTGAGTCAGCTTTGCAAATTGAAAATATTGAGTAGGAAATTTGAAATTCTTACCATGCCGGTTTCAGGTCATTTTAGAACTATTACGACTCAACCATTTGCAGATTTACAAAAAAAAAACAAAATTCGGCCCACACTTTTGTTTAGGTATGCAGCAAAAAAAAATGTGCCCGCGTGTCTACGAACGTTGGCCACTGGTGCTCGCGAGGTCATAGAAACATCGCCCGGAACATTACGTTGGCGCATAACGTGCCCTCTTCAAACTCATTTTAAAGTGTTTCGATCGATTTAAAAAAAAAATAAGTAATAACCTTTTTTATTGGGCATTTCACCAGCTACATTTTTTTATTAAGATTTTTTTCTGTATCGCGTTTACGAACAAAGTTAGGCAACGTTATTGGTAAAAAAAAACCTATTTTTGGGGCACAAATGAGGATATTGAAGGAGAAGCGCCAGTCCGATTTGGAATATGTTGCTGGGGGGGGGGATGTTCTACGATTCTACGAAAAAATATTTAATTCATAAATTTTTTCGTTATTCTGTCATTTTTTGCATTAATTTCTAAACAAACTGCCTCCATTCGTTCGTTACAGGTATTTTGTACATTTCAAATAGACTTGGTTTTGATTTCACAATAAATGTACGACGAATAGGTATACTTCCTCAATTCTTTATACCAGAAATGAGATATATATGCCTATAAATGTTTCAAGAATACCTTCAATTTTATTTTCAAAATTGTAGACAATAATAAATTATAATAGTGCTTAAAAAAATATTTAGATAAGCTTAGCGCGATAAACACCTTTTTTGGTACGAAAATTTATTAGTTAGAATCGTAAAATTTTTCGAACACAATTTTAGATTAAAAATTACCCTAGATTAATTGAAATTCAAACGAAGCCGAAAGTTAATTAAAAATATAAAGTAATTTATTACTTAAATTTTTATAATAAGTAATTTTATTTCATTTTTTTATATACCTTAAGTATGTGATTTTGTTTATTAAAATTTTAAATTATTTCGCTACTTTTTTGTTCATTTTTTTAAAAATGTTTCAGAAAAAAAACATTTTGTTTTTAACGTTTGCTGAAAAATATCTATAAATTATAACTCACGTGAAACTAGTAAGTTGTAGAAGGGAAAAATAAAAAGAAGAAGGATTCGAGTTTTGCAGCCATAATTTCAAAAAAAATATATACATCACAAAATTGGAAAATTCGTTTTCTGAAAATAAAGTCTTAGCGAACATTTTTTTCGAAAATTGTCAAAGTTGGCACAAATCACAAATCATTTCTCAAAATCAGACTGGATATATATATATATTTTTTTAATATACATCTCTTGACTTAAAATGCAGTATCTTGGTACAAAATATGAGTTTAGAGCTGTTTTCCTTGCTTTAGTCGTTATTCGTCCTCGTATAAATTCATAAGAAATGAAAACTGCATTCTTTACATTGAAACGTGCATTTTCTGCGTTTTGTATATTTCATAATGCAAATCTGACCAAAAGAATTCTTCTAAACTCGAACTGTTCAAAAAGTAATCATTATAGCTTTTAAAATATCCACCGATGTTGGAAAAAAAAAAAAACTAATGTACTCGAATGTTATTTCTTAGATCTCAGGCTTCTTGGACCTTAATTTTTCCTCTGAAAGAGTTAAATAAAAAACAAGACTTAACAAAGTTATCACGATTCCATTTACCCAAAAATGAATCATTTACGTCAAAAGTTCTCAAAAATCTCAACTACACGAGAATAAAAAATTGTAAAAAAATTCACACCCATGCACCGGACCGTACCTTTTTCAAATTTAATTACTCATTTCTACGAATACCTACCTAGTACCTACCTATAAATAAAATAATCGAATATACATACGTAAATTCCCCCTTTCTCAGAGCACGAAACAGCCATAAAAAGTATCTACCTACAAATCGATTCTTAGTATTAAGAAGATTTACAAAAAAAAAATTCAAAAACTCGATAGATTTTAAATCATTGACGTCATTCAAATTACGTCAATTTTAATATAAATTAGTGATATATATTTAGCGAATATTGGGTACCATAATATGTATATATAATATTAACAACTCGAGACATATCGTTTCTTTTTTTTTTTTTCTGGACACAACCTTATCAATAAGGAATCGAGATAACCTCGGTACTCGTATCGAGTACGACGATTGGCTGAATTAAATTTTTCGTATGTAGATTACACGCAATCATTATACACATTACTGATAAGATGGGAAATTCAATACTACTTGTAATTACAATGTTTTTAGTATTTTTGTTATGAATTTAGATAACAAGGAAAACTTTTCAGGCCTTAATTGAAAATTTCTTTGATACGATGAAATCAACTATGTAATACGTATAGATAAAAACCTACGATAAGATATTTTCAAATAAATACCGTACATGTACCTAGTAAGTGTAATTAATTGGATTTTTTTTCTCATTTGATTTCATCATTGAGGTGAAATTAAGCGTACATGTAATGAGCTTTAATATTTGTGCGGAAGAAGTAGTACTATTGGCCGAGGGGGGGGGGGAGGGCGAAATCGTCGTACAAAATTAAAAAAACTGTTAAGCCCGCCTAGATCGTGATTTTTTTAATACACGAAAAAAAATGCATCGATTCGATGTACCTACTCGCTTACTATGTATAAATAGGTGGTTATTTATTCGACATTGATAGGTGAAATGTTGCAATTATAATGCGAATACTTATAAATGATGCATACGTATGTAGGTAGGTATGTTGCAGAAATAAACACTTTACGTAGCGAATGACCCAACAGCATTTTAATAGATACGTTTATGAAATATTTATACAGGTATCTGCGTTTATTTTATTGGCAGATGAAAATCACTTTTCAAGAAAACACCTCATCATCATTCGTAATGATAATAAAATATCGCAAACGTAATTAATTAATAAAATAATTGGTAAGCCAAAAAAAAAAATCGATCACTACTTACAATTCAAATAAATAAAAATCCGTACGAAATAATCCTTGTTTACAGTTTCAACCACCTGTTGATAGTTCGATGCACTACACAATTATTTCAACAATGAATGAATGATACGATACAAAACTCCGAATGAAAATACATCAATCAATAAATAAATAAATAATGGAAAAAAAAATTCCGAACACAACGAACAGTAAAAACTATCACAAAAACCGGTCTCCAGCAGATATATAAATTAGCAATCAATAAACAGTAGAAAAATTTGGGTAAGAAATTGTTTCGCCAAAATTCACCAAAAAGTCACCATTATCACGCAATGTAAAATATCAAATAATAGTAAAACTAATGTAGAAAAAAATAACAGCACAAAAATCCGCGTGTTTTCGTATTATGAACTCTTGGCGAGCATTTTCCGAAACAAAAAAATAATATATATTACGCGAAGAAAAGCCAACCGAAGAAGCGGCACGATACGAAACGTTCGTTCGACAAGGACACAACAACGTGAAATATTCGGATTCGCGTTTCGACGAACCTCGCTAACGACGGAAAACTGAAGTCGATGTTGAGTTATGTCGAAAGCAGCGCCGCACTCGTGCACTTCGCGATCGCGATGTCAGTGTGTAATGTTGATGTTGATGTTGTAATGAATATCACAGCACAGCTTATTCCGCACTGTAGACTGTTGTAGAGTTGTTACCGTGGCGTTGTTACACAGTGTTAGTGGTTTCTCGTATACGCTAGTCTCCCTCCCCCCTTCGTCGTGTTGAGCCGGCGCGGCGAGACGCGACGCGGCGAACGTACCTCTTCTCTCCGCCACGTCATTGGTTGAGCCGGCTTGTTTGTGTGTTGTTGCCATTTGATGAGGTGTTCACAATAGAGGGGACAGGTGTGCGTGTACCAGTCTGCCAATGTTTTGTTTCCTTCCTAGACCGCACGCCTGTCTTGGCTCAATAGTCAACAATCAACATTGTGATCAATGATCGCGACCGCGACCGTGATCGAAACTCTGTATCGCCATGTATCATCCCTCTACTGCATAGTGATCCCATGCACTTGGAATTCTCTTCGTACAAATTGTTGAGTCTGTACTGCAAAGTCCTTATATATATACATATATTTTTTTTTTTTTGAAAAAAGCCTTACATTTAACATTTATTATTTAAGAATTAAAATAATTTGTATCTTTGGAGCATTGACCCACTTTTTTTTTGAAGGGTAATTGCAGCTTCGTTAGAAAACTTGAATTCTGGGAACAGTATAATGGAGTTTAAGTCTCATCTCTCATCTGTCCCATTGGCAATGGCATAATCGTCACTGTGCCATCTTTTTCTGAAATTGGTCCGGTATTCTGTCCGCAGCAGACTACAGACACTTCCTCAGGTTCATTTGTGGAGATTCTAAAACTGATGAAATGTATGATGTGTCACCTGCTATGGTTCTGCGAACCATCCATAAGATAAATTTATAAAATTGAGCCCCATAGTTGCTCGGACAAACTTGAAACTTATAAGAAAACAAAACTGATGTGGCTTCATTTCCATTGAAGATGTAACTTCTATTGAAGCAGAGATGTTGTTGACTGTTCAAGAGGGAAAGTATTTTGGAAAATGGAGATACTATGAGACACTTCGATGTGGAATACAAATCACTACGAACAATGGATATTGAGAAGCTTGGCGCAGACAAAGTACAGAAGTACTACAACAATTCAAGCACAACCAAGCTTACATTTTTAGCTTGCAGCACGGTCAGTTCATCAATTTTGTTCATTGGTATTCGATCATTTACAAGTTGCCTAACAAAATTTGATTATCAAAATGCCTGATTTTGATAATGGCTTTTTAGTACGACTTTTGCGACATATTCAGCCCCCGCCCCTAATTTTTCAAGAAAACATCACAAGTGACTCTTAAATTTAAATTTTTACCATGAACTTCAAAACGAACAAAATTAAAAAAAAATCACAAGTAAGTAACCCTTGAATAACTAAGTATAATTTTTATTTTAAAAAATCATTCACCAGGGGTGAATGAGATTTTTTTCAATTTTCAAAAGCTGCATAACTTTTGAGTCAATCTTTTTCAAAATGCCTGACATTGCAGTACCTGCATGACTTTGCGTGACCATTAGACATCCGGATTTAGGTGCTGGATATATTCGATATTAATTGTTGCAGGTTTGTGGAAAATACTTGGATACCAATCTTCAAGCATAAGTAATTTTTGTGCAGGAGGATGCTAGGACGCTTTTAAAAATTTACTGTATTGACTGGAAATTACTAACCAGCAGTTCTGGAATTTCCCAAGATGTCTATACTTATTGTTAGTGATCAGATGAATGTACAAAAGAACCAGTTCCCTGAAATGTTGGACCTGAATGCCAAATTTCATTTACCCAAATGGATAGTAATGAAATTCCGCTGAATCCCATTTATCCCAAAGAACATTCACAAATTTCTATTATTTGGAGGTAAAGCTACTCGTTGCTAGCGTCGTATTGTTTTCTTAAAAGCGCCCCTCTATGGTTAGTCATTAGGTACCTGTGGATGTATTTCTGCCAGGTTTTAATTAGAGCTCAGGGTACTTCACAACCTTTTGTTTGATACCAGCAACAGCGATCTTCTGCTTTAAACTTTTCACAATTTGGTGTATGAGTATGGACAAATTTATCTGGACCTTTGTCGACAATGATTCCACCATCTGTAGCAGGCGCCTTAGTCACTGCCTTGTCTAACATGGGTGACATGGCAATACCAATATATGCGGTTGTTCTTTGGGTGAGACCTTACATAAAATGAATCCGTTAGTCAACAATTTTTTGTTCTCTATCCTTGCCATTTTCAATGTTTCATGAGAATTTCTACTTCACACAGCTCCGATGGATATATATACCGCTGCAAATTATTGTGCAGCAATAAATTAGCGATAACAAATTCTGAAAATTGATCTTCAGGTAAAAAGCATTCAGAAAAATATTTATTCGGGGAAACGAGCATTACATTAAAAGGTAATTTGAGACAACGGATTCAGGAGATTGTCCTAGAATCAAAAGAATCAGATGGAATTCAAAAAAGTGTTTAGGTGATCACAATTGATCCAAGCGCTTAAAATAGATTAATATTTTTTCTTTAAACTTTGGCTGCATTGAAATTCTAATTCAACTTATTCAACGCCAACCTCAGCATGCTAAGAAAATATGATTTGTCTTTAGACATCTTCTTATTCTTTGTTACGCTGTCTCCATCTGGAGTTTGGCAATCATCAGCGCTAACTTAATTTTTGATGCCGTACTTGGGAACAATTTGGCGGAAGAGACCTTGATTCATCTTCTGAGGTCTGCTTGCCACGGATAATTTTCTCCTGCCGGCGCTTCGTCTTCGTACGATTTTCCCTGTCAAAGGTGTCTCAAAAAAGCTGTATTTTTCAGAACCACTGGGTATATCCAAAATATTCGAGCTTTATTTTCTGGATTGTGGATCACAATTCTTTTGCTTTGTTCATTCTACCCCGAGACATCTACGTTAATGACTTTGTTGTACCATGAGATCTTAAGCGTTCTTTGGTAAATAATGATCTCAAAGGTATCAGTTTTTCTCTACATTTCTTTTGTAAGGACTCAGCTCTCCATCCCATATGAGGGTATAGAGAATACGTAGTACCTGACTATTCTCATCCAGAGATCTATCAAGAGATTGAATTTCTCATTCGCATTGGAGTTGCTTTGGCTTGGGCAATTCTCATTATAATTTCTATTCTTTGATCCGTCTTTTCGTGAAACCAAGTACCAAGATATAAGTATGCTCAATTGCAGTATTTCCAATATATATTTCATCGTTTGCAATTTCTGCCGCATCCATATTTTTCCTGTGAGTGATCATCCATTTCGTCTTCAGAACATTCATAGAATGATCTGAAGTAAAATTTTCAAATCTTAGATGATGAATAATTATGTAAGATTTAGGTCGTTTCTAATTATGTAACAAGTTGAAACAAGAAGGAAAGCCTCGGTCACCATTGGTTCGAGGAAATGTAAAAACAGAAATGTCAAACAAAGAGTTTCCAATGAGATGAATGTCGGATTGATCAAACCCAGTTGACCAGTATAGATATGCCACTCTGATGAAGTACTAGAATTGCTGAACACTGGCACAGCTAGAAAGAACCGATCAACTCTACATGATGAAAATTATAATTACCAAGAACACAAAACACAAAATTGTGCGAATACCAATGAGGAAATAGTGGTAAAGGAAATAGATGGAATTCTTGGATCATGATACAAATTTAGACTTCCATCCAAGGTTGCAGGACTATGAACCTCGTGTTTTTTGAAATAAAATAACAAACAGGGCTACTGAGAAAAATCTTGGTGGCAGGGAGAAATCAAATCTCCATGGCCGTTTGGTTAACTTGTACCACTTGTCATTTAAAAGTAACAAATTCGTTGGTTTTTCCTTTGAAATCTTCAACAATATTTCGGGTTCAAAGGTACTATACCTGATGACTATTTCATGGTTTTAGAATATATTCAAATCGGAATCTTATTGATATTATAAACTTAAAAGAAGTTCGAACCAATTGCTGAAATAACACAATACAATATTATTTTCTACAATTCTTACACCGCAACTCATCTCATAATTAGATTGAATGTATCGAAAAGGATCAAAACCTTACTCTATATATTTTTGTATCCGTACAACGAGAACAATTAGTTTTTTCCAAATGCTTTCAAGATAGCATCATTTTTCTGCCATGTATAAAATAAATGACTTATTGTTTTTCGCTACGTGATTTTTTATTGTCAACAAAATGCGCGTGGAGTACATCGACGCGATTGCAACTGCGGTCTAGCATCATTTGTTGTTGGTACGATCGAGAAAACGTCTAATGCTCCCGGCATGGTAAAAAGAAAAAAAAAATTAACCTTTATTACCCGCCGAGCACAATTACGTTGATCTTTTTAAAAGTCGAAAATTAGCTGCGTACTTCTTTTTTTCTTCTTTTCCTTTCAATATTTATAAGTAAGTATCTCTACGCTATGTACTTCGGACCAGAGAAATCATTCACACTGTACTTTTCGAGCTATGCTCGTGTTCAAAAATCAACCATAAGATTAATAAACTGTAACAGTGCAGATAGAATACGAACTCGTCGTATAGAGTTAATTTATCAAATTGTTACGTCTTGCGGAGATCTCGTTTGTTTTTCCAGATTCAAAACTGATTGTTTCGGTACATCTGCAGACACATTAAAAAAATGCAGAGAAACCCAACTTCCAACACACTTCTCCTTTCAAGTGAGTAATCTGTTTAAAAACGTCGAACAATTTTTAGCATACTTATCACACTCCAATTGGATACTCGTTACGTTTTCATAAAAATTACATGGAATACTAAATTCCGTGCTAAAATCAACTCCACATCATCATCAACATCCTGTATAAGATAATACATGTAAATCTCATCTCATCATCATCACGCTATACCATTCTCTCATTTCTACGTAGAATGAAGTAGAAAATATATAAAAGGAGGAAGAAAAAAAAACACATAAAACGACGTCATCGTAAACTCTATGGTCTACATATACATAGACACAGATACATACATCGCTTAGGATACAATGACGTAGCCAACTTTATTTGAGTAGGTAAATTATAGTTTTTTGTTTGAGGTAGGTCGTACGCGTTGTAAATTTTTACGATAGCGTACAGCATTCAGTACTACTTTTTTCTTTCTTTTGTATAGTTTAAAGTATACGAGTCGAGCTTGGCAAAAGCAATATCACGACCGCCCATTTACCATCCAACATTTCTCAGAAATTCTCATTGAACAAAATGCTTAAACAAATTGGCCAAAATCAGCATCATCATCATCATCATCATCGTCGTCGTCGTCGATTCGTCGACATAAAATTTCAGAAATAAAAAAATATACAAAGTGTAAAAATTAACATCGTAAGTAAGGTACCTGTTCTGGTTCTTCAGAATGGCTAAGTCTTGGTAATCAGTTACATAACTATAGAGGTGACCTAACCTATAACTACAAAGTGATCCTACAACAAGTACAGAGAAACGTTAACGGGTTGAGGGTATGAAAGAAGAAGCAAGAGGGTAAGTAAATACAGTACTATTGAGATTGTACAGTACTACGTTAAACATATACGAGAACCGTAGCCATTAACCATGTCTATTTTCACGTTTCGTTTAAATAAATACAAATATGGCTATTGTTTTTCTCTTCTGATTAACTCTCGTGTTTGTAGAATATTAGTACGTACTTGCTCCTCTACCTCACGGCACCTCCCTCGCATTCGAATATGCTTCATACTACGACATGTTAGAGGGTTATTACTGCAATATCGACCTCGTACTAGCACCACGCTTCTAATTGCGTATACTTTTCAAAGTCATGAACAACAACTGTTGGATTTTCGTACGATCGTGTTGCATAGATAGATACTTTACCGGAGAGAAACGAGAGAGACGCGCGAATAAATTATGCTCTTTGCTGACGAATTATTTACATGGGTAGAATTTCCCATTAAGTTAACTATGCTAATTTATCTGCCAACATATTACCAGAAGTTTATCTCGCTGCACAAGCTAAATATAATTTTAATACGTAGACGTTCATCAAAATAAAGAACTTTATCACTAAATGTTTTTCAAGGTGTTGTTTTTTTTTTTTTGTCATTTATTATTATTGTAGGTAGGTAAACGTGTGAGTTTGATTTTCTTATGAAGTGTATTTGTACATGTATATGTATTTACATGGAAAAAAAATGATTGATCGAATTAATGATTTGATAAAATGTACCATATACATAACCTTTTACCTCTGAAATACATATTATAATCTCGCATGATGTTCTTAATTTTTATTATTTTTTTATTTCGTTCGTTCGTTCGATATTTTAAGACATCTATGTATGCAAATGTACAATAAAATAAATACACGTTGATGTTGATAAAAAAAAAAAAAAAAAAATTTACGTCAAAATATTTTCTTTACTAAAAGCAAACGTAAGAAAAAAATAGTGTTTGTTTTTTTTTTCTTATCATTATTTTGAAAATATAAAAATATTTATTTTTACAATAAGAGACAGGTCGCTCATCGGTATCAATTTCGCACAGCCGTAGGAGTATATAGGTACATAAGGTAAAGAGTATCTAGATATATATGTTTTATAATAGGTTATCTTTATTTAATGCAACCACTATAGGTGTCCCAGTTATTGCAATGGACGTATTAATTATAACTTTCACTCGCCAGGTAAAATAAAGCCTGGGTTATGTGAAATGATAAATTTTAAGTATTCCAGTGCATTGAACCTAGCGACTTTCATATTTCATGATACATGACCGCACTCAGGGACGCATTTGAATAGGATTTCAAGCTGGCTTTGCGTATAAACGTGTATATGTGTGCGAATTGCACTTGAAATTTAATACGCGTTACGACCTAATGTTTGTAGTGCTCGATGAATAGATACTTCTATATCTACTCTATGCCTATGTATGTATTTAGCGTGATTTTTATTTTATGGATTTTTCAGATTATTATGCTTTCGTGAAAAAAAAAAAAAAAAAAATGGTTGGTGTGTTGTCGACCTACATTTCCTTTATGATGAAACATATAATTGCTATATGTATAATGTTCTTTCTTGTACGTATACTCTGAAGGTATAGATTGGAAAACGAAGTAATGAAATTTGAGCTTCAAATTTTAATAGCTTGAAAACTTGATCATCAAAAGATGAATAATATTCGATTAACGTATAGATTTGTTAAATAAATATCTCGATTTCGATTTAAAATTTTGGAAACTGAGCAATCTAACATACGATATAAAAAATTATTTCTCAACTATGGCTTTTCAAATCAACCTAATACATTTTCTAATCATTCTCAAAATTCCAACTTCTTAGCTTGATTTTCTATGTCATATTATCAGCCTGATTTTTGAAACGTATTACAATCATGGGAATTAAAAAAAAAGGGGAAACCCCCGAAAGGCACAATTAGGACCCCATTAAATGTACATACCTGATTTCAAGTTCCTAGCACAATTTGGAGGCGAGTTCTGCGAAAAACAAACTCAAAAAATAAGAAAAAAACCACTTTTTGGGGCAAGGGGGGAGGGATTGAAATGAGGCTGAAAAGCCTAAACTCCGAAAAGGTACATTTAGGACCCCCATTGAATGTACGTACCTAATTTCAAGTTCCTAGCTCAATTTGGAGGGAAGTTATGTGAGGAGCAAACTTAAAAAATGAAAAAATGAGAAAATCCCATCAAAAAACCAATTTTTTGCCCTTGTGAGGGGGGGGGGGAGGGGGGTAAAGGAGCTAAAAAGTCGGAATCCCCAAAAAGCACATCTAGGCTTCCAATTAAATGAACATACCAAATTTCAAGTTCCTATCTTAATTTGGTGGGGAGATAGGGGAAACCAGTCCTTTTTCAAGATCAAAAAGGGGTAAACCCCCCGATACCTCCCTTCCTAATTGATGTAAGGAGTTGATTTTTAGATATGTTATGCAACTTTCGATTCTCCATCAATTGGCTTAAAAAGGGGCATTTTTGAATTTTTTACCCCTCAGCACCCTTTCCCCCAAATTGGGGCATAACTGAATTTTGACCCAAGTTCATCCCCACTCATATATATCTGATCCGCCGCCAAACTGAGCCGATTGATGGAATTGGAGCGATTTTGGCCCGTATCAAGGGGAGTAAATAATTTTAATGTTCGAAGGAAAAAATGAAAAACCGCCTTAATCTTCTAAGACTTCAAAACGAATTTTGTTGATATCTCTCCCCCCCCCCTCATCCACGTAGACTGTAATAGCTTGGTTTTCATTCACAATATGGCATAGAAAATCAGGCTAAAAACAATGGAGGGGAAGTAAAGTATCAACGAAATCCGTTTTGAGGTCTTACAAGACCATTGAGACCATTTTTGGTTATGTCAGATATTTATTCCTTTCTTTTATTTTTTTAATTTTTTTCCTTCGAAACTAAAAATTGTTCGCTCAGCTTGATACCCACTAAAATCGATCAAATTTGGATAACAGACTTTGATTGGCGATGGATTTGATATTTTTGAATGATGATGGCCTTGGATCCAAAATTCAGTTATGCCCAAATTTTGGGGAGAGAGTACTGAGTGGCAAAAATCACAAAAATTGTTCCTAAAAGTTCTATAACATATCCAAAAATCAACCTCCAAGGTCAAATATTGAAGTTTTCCTCCTTTTTGACCCCGAAAACAGGATTTTCCTCCCCTATCTTTCCTCCAAATCGAGCTAGGAGATTAAAATTTGACATGTAGATTTAGTAGGTGTCGTACATATGCCTTTTTAGGGTTTCAACTTTTTAGCTCCCTCGTACACCTTCACAGCTCCGAAAAAGTGGTTTTTGGTTGGTTTTTCTTATTTTTCGAGTTTGTGTCACGCCTAACTTCGCCTCTGAATTTAGCTAGGATGCTTAAATTTGGTATGTAGATCTAGTAGTTGCTCTAAATCTGCCTTTTCAAGGTTTCAGGTGTTCATTTCAAGATCTACCCGAACTTCCATATCCCAGCCCGCGACTTTCTTTTACTCCATGAATGGACAATTCCCTTATTTCGTTTACTTTGGGAAAATCAGGCTCAAAAAACACCGCATAGCGATGCTTTTCTTTCCCAGGTACTAGGGTTTGAAAATTTTACAACAATGAATGAAAAACGCAATCAGCAACGCTACAGGAAATCGAGGAAGAGGTGTAGCTCACACGAAGAGAGAGATATAAAAATATAATGAGAATCCACGGTATTTCCCCCGAAAAATATATGTACATATCAGAAGAAAAATTCTTCAAGTTCAAGGTGAGATTATCATGTGTACGATATTGAAACTACCTCAGGCTTTAAATACAGAAGGATGGACGATATAAGTTGGTATATTATATATTCTTCCATTTTTTTAATGTAAAACTATAATTTAGCACGTCCTTGATTTTTCAAATTTATTATACTTATCTACTTATTTTTCATTGTGCAATGTTCAACGTCGTTTAATCTTCATTTAGACCCGAATTCGTAGTTATAATTTCATATAGGTATTTACTCAAATCGATAGTAAATTCGCAATAATTTTTTTACATAATCTGAAATTTTTAAGAAGGATTTTAAATGGCAATGGAATAATCAGCGCTGTTTTAGGTATTGATGTCATTTTTGACGAACATTCAACTTTTATTCAATAACCTGAGAAACTACTTTAAAATTTTTACTTCATCGAAGCATATTTCAGTTTTGACGCGTTTGTATAGTTTTACTCTTCTGTTTTCAGTATTATAATTTTTAAAGGCAATTTCGCCCCAAGTCAATTGTTCTTCTTTTTCTGTCGATTCAATGGTCTTCTTTTCATAATTTGAGTACCGATATCAATTCCTGAACAGTACCATTTTTTATATCTTGATCTTCTAGAAAAATTATTATAATGATTTTAATTTTTAAATTTTTTAACAAATTTTTTTCATTATTCCGATTCTGGTTCCTTTTTTATTTAACTTTCTTTTGCTATCGTTTAAAAACTCAAATTATTCATCAATTTTTTGGTTTTAGTCTGATTTTGATTTTCTATATCATATTGTCAATGAAAACCAGGCTACTGCGGTCCATCGGTCCACGGTAAATGAGCGGAGAATATCAATAAAATCTGTTTTGGGATCCTAGAAGACCATTACGACTATTTTTGACCATGTCAGATATTTATTTTTTCCCCTGAGACTAAAAAATTATTTGCTCAGCTTGATTCTGACCAAAGTTCTTTGGGGTGAGATAGGATTTTATTTTCCTACTAATCAGTTTCAATCAAATTTTGATCCAATCATTTCAATTTTAATCCACAATCATTGCTGAACTCTGCAATTCAATCCTCCAATTCTTTCTATTACTCTTGGTAAAAATTCGATTACGTCATTCATTATTGAAAACACAATATGATAAATTTTTTGAGTACATCACATCCCAAGCATCCCTTCTTTTTCGTCAACTTCGATTCAAAAACACTCAACTATACTCCAATTTTCGTCAATTTAATACCCCAATTGGATCGACACCAATATTAGTCAGGTAATCCGCGAAAAAAAAAAATTAATCACAGGGTCAAAGTCATAGTCACCAAAGCGAAGATCAAGTTGAAGGTCATTTTGATACAAATGTCAAGGTCATGGTCGATTTGAAAAAAATAACTGATTTTATTTCGCTGTTTTCCAGCAGCCCTAAACGTATAAGTAACTTCTACGAGTAGTTAAGTAGAAATAATCTACCATCATCTTCATTTGATACTCGTAACATCACATCCTAGACGAGAAATTTACTCATTTACTCAGTGCCATTCTCATTCATCTAAACTATCGGTGAAAGCGAATAAATTCCATAAATAACCTCCTCCTCCTGCTC
This sequence comes from Ferrisia virgata, assembly GCA_900060175.1. NCBI lineage: Eukaryota > Metazoa > Arthropoda > Insecta > Hemiptera > Pseudococcidae > Ferrisia > Ferrisia virgata. The sequence continues at coordinate 19,235 of FIZR01000800.1, read as the reverse complement.
CTCTTTGCACCTCAACTCTTCGACATAGCTCTACAGCATTACATACAACACATTCGAGGAAAGGAAGCTCGTTTTTCGCGTAAACAGCGAAAAAAATTCTCGTACACGTTTTCACAATTATACACGAGTTTACTGGTACATTACATACACCTATAGTAAAGTAATATTCGCTGATATAAGAATAATATATAGATTATTCAAGTATACCTATAGCTATATAATAACGTAATGGAATGGCAATACATATGCACGAAATCGAGTGATTTATATTACGTAACCGGTAAGAAAACAAAAAAATTAGTAAAACTTCGTTGCTCCGAGAAGTCGTTAAAAGTTTAAGGGCATCGTGTCTCGACTTACACATCACGTGAATTTTCAACACTCACCAAACTCGATTTACAATCGCATTACAGTCGCGAAACACTCGATTATATTACTTTCATGTGTGCATTTCATTACTCCTAAACAAGAAGCGAGCGAGTTTTCATTACACACTTACATCAAAATGAAAAAATTTATGACCAAAATTTTTCTTTACAGGATTGTAGTGCACTATTCCCTAAAAAAAATATATCCAAAATCAACCAAAATCGGGCAAGTGCTCCGTCCCCAGTATTCTTATTTGTACCTCAAAAACAGGTTTTTCATCAATAACTTTACCTAACTTCGTTCCTAAATGCGATAGAGAAAAAAAAGTTTAAACAAAAAATGTAGCCAGTCAAATTTCCAATAAAAAAGGTTATTACATATTTTTTTCGAAAATCAATTTAAACACTTTAAAATGAGTTTGAAAAGGACGCGTTATGCGTTAACGTGATGTTCCGCGTAATGTATCTGTCGTGTCGCGAGAGCCAGCGGCCAACGTATGTAGACACGCGGGCTCAATTCTCTGCTTTCAGCATACTTAAACGCGGATGGGCCAAATATCGTAGTTGCAAAATCACTTTAAAATGACGTGGTAAAAATTTCATCTTTCCAATTCAATTTGTTAAATTTTCAGAATTTACTACAAGTTAATGGAATTATTACACATATTCAAACTCAAAATAATCATTGGTAGCAAGTTTTCACCATCATCCCTTTTTTAAGAAGATTTTTTTTAAATGTCACATTTTGCGTTTTTCCAAAATTTTCTAAAAAACTATGATGGAAATGTTTTTGAGAAAAATCCCCCTGAAATGAATGTAGGACATCAACGTTACGTGGTTAAACGTAATATTTCAATTTTACCTCGCATAGCCGATTTGATATTGAATCAGAATAGAATATCGATCGATGATCCAGAGTCAGTCACATAGTCGAGAAAATTACGATGAAAATAAATCCATTTTATAAGATTTAAGTAATTTTAAAATATTATACGCGTATTGTACCTTTATTCAAACAATCATTTTTGTAACATAAGGTAACAAAGCATTTACTTCATATAATTTGGTTATGTATGCTGAACGAGAATTGAGCCCGCGTGTCTACGAACGTTGGTCGCTGACCCTCGCGACGCGATAGAAACATCACGCGGAACATCACGTTAGTGCATAATTCATCCTTTTCAACCTCAATTTAAAGTGTCTCAATCGATTTTCAAAAAAAACATGTTATTAACTTTTTTATTGGACATTTCATCAGCTACATTTTTTTACTAAACTTTTTTTCTGTATCGCATTTACCAACCAAGTTAGGCAAAGTTATTGGTACAAAACCTGTTTTTGGGGCACTAATGGGGATATTGGCAACGAAACACCAGTCCGATTTTGGATATATTGTTTAGGAAGTGTACTACAATCCGATGAAAAAAAATGTTGGCCATAAATTTTTACATTATTTCTTTACTTTTTGTGCTAATTTGATTGGACTAAAGAAAGGTACACCGACGTACCAACTGCAATAGGTCGTAATCCACCAAATTACGATTTTCGGTTTATGATTAATCTTATTGTAAAAAACCACGCCCTATCGAATGAGAATATCATCGAAAGCCTCACTTAGACGGTTTTCGAATTATAGTCGAATTTATAATACCATTTATTACGGTCACACATACAAAACATCATCAGTTTTTTGTACCTCCTGTAACATCCAATTTTTGGGTTAATGACTTATGAACCCAATCAAATTAGCATCAAAAAGGGCTAAAATGGAAATAAATGGTACTTTCGAGATTTTTGCCAGAAATTGTTCAGACCTGTTCTAATAAATACCCCTTAAAACCTTACATACCTACCCTTTGTACATTCCCCAATGAGGGATGAGACGTGTCCCGAAATATACTCTTTGCCCAAAATATCGGAAACCAAACCACTTAGCGACAAAATGGTTCTATAAAATTATATTTTTGATAAAATTTCCTTTAAAATGATACCAAGTTTGACCCATTTTACTCAGAAGGGAGTCCCAAAAGGGAGGTACAAAAATTACGTAATTTGTGCCATCACCTAAAATGATTGAAAATTTGGGGCAAAATTCATGTTTCGCGCCTGGAAAATCCTCGAAAGCAAATTGTAACACCCACTTGACACGAAGAGGGATAGTTCAGTTTTTATATAGGGGGGGGGGGATTAAACCATGAAAAGCATGCGATACTTATGCGTTGAATCATGGCAAATTTTGACTATTATTGCAATGTGAGTCTTGAAGAACAGCTTTACGCACGAGGAGGAAGGGTAGACCGTCGATACCCATCATATGTTTTTTTTTTTTTTTTTTTAATAATAATAGAAAGCAAGCGATGCATTTGCGTTGAATCATAGCAAACAGTGCTACCAATCTCATTATTAAATAAAAGTTGAAAATATCGCTCTTTTTTATGGTAAAACTTCATAATTTGGAGCTTTAAAATTATTTTCCATGTTGGCAGCACTGCTCTGCAAAACTATCCAACTGTTTCGAGCTAAATCTACCTCTCTGTGGGGAAAAAATTTTTTAAAGGCGCATTTAAAATAGTAGGCCTTTTAACAGTATTTTTTCGAAAAATAAAAAATCTCGATTTTCACGATCTGTAACTTTTTAACCCCCCGGTAGAAGGCTAAAAGTGGTCTCGGATTGAACAGAAAATGCGCTAGGCAGAAGCAAAATCTCAAATGCATGTTTTTAGTTCTGTGACCAAGGTCCTTCATCATTTTTATGGGGTGCAAATGACGTAAAACTGCAATTTTTTCGAAAATGACCCTACTTTGAGGACCCATAATTCCTCAACCCCTTCCCCCTCTAGAACTAGGGGCCCAAAATTTTGTATGTTGGTTTTAAACTCAAAATCAACAACCTACACGTGAGTTTGGTCAAAATCGGAGGCATGCCTTTTTTCTCACTCCATCCCATTGCTTATTAATTAATGAAAGTGGAAATTAAAAGCAAATTATACTTATTAGCTATGTTTTGTATTTTTGCTATGATAAAAAGAAAAATCTCTTCATATCACTGCTTTCCATAATTTCGTAAAAACAGCATATGAAAAGGTTGGACCCCCTCTTCCCCCGCCTATGCGTAAAACAGTACTTGAAGACGTATATTGCAATAATAGTCAAAAATTTGTTATGATTCAACGAAAATGTATCGCTCGCTTTCTATAATTATTTGGGGGAAAAAACAACATATGAAGGGTTTTGACAGCACACCCCCTCCCTCTCCTCGAGCGTAAAACTATCCTTGAAGACTTACATTGCAATCAAAGTCAAAATTTGTCATCATTCAACGCATTAGTATCGGTTTCTTGTTATGGTTTTAAAAAAAAACATATGAAAGGGGAACGACGCCTCCGCCCCCCTCCATGTGTAAAACTGAACCTTAAGAACTCTGCTTCGTGTCAAATGGGTGCCACAATTTGCTTTCGAAAATTTTCCCGCTGCGAAACATGAATTTCGCGCAAAATTTTCAATTAATTAGGTCATTTTTGGACCTCTTTTTGGGACCTCCCTTTTGAGTGAAATGGGTCAAACTTGGTATCATTTAAAAGAAAATTTTATCAGGAATATAATTTTACAAAACTATTTAGTCACTAAGTCGCTTAGTTTCCGATATTTTGGGTAAAAAGTAAATGTTGGGACACGTCTCATTCCCCAGAAGGGAAACCACAAGGAGTAGATGTGTAAGGTTTTAAGGGGTGCTTATTGAGACTCGTCCTTACAATTATCGGTAAACATCTCGAAGGTACCATTTATTTCCTTTTTATTTTTTTTAATTTGACTGGACTATATATGTAGGTCGGTAATATTTATACAATCGCTCAATTGTATTTAAAAATTTGAACAGAAAATATAAAAAGCTGATAAGTCGCGTTAAATATTCCATAATATTGACATTTTTACCCTTTAATTAAATTCGTTGGCAATTGTTGACTGCATCGTTCGCGTGTAATTCTTGTTACTTGTTTTCCATTTTTACTCTCTGCACCGTCTCGGCTCAACCTAACTCCCCCCCCACCACTCATGGTACATATATGCTAAAGAATATAATCGATTTTGAAACAATGTTACGTAAATGACAATTCGTAGAATTCATTTAGGTATCGTATCGTATCGATATCAATTTAAATTAATAACACTTAAATATAAGTAAGACTAGTTATTTGACATACACATATGTATGTGTGCACTTACTGGTATGACAAAACCCATACATATAGATTATTTTGACGACCTATAACTGAATACATATGTACCCTAAAGAACCTTCTACCATTGGTTGATAAAATTCAGGAAGAGTCAATAAAGTAGATAAAACTTTTCTTTGAAAAAAAAATAAAGAAAGAAAAAAAACCAAACCATCATTGTCACACCTTCTAATACGTTCAAGAACATTCGATATGTACAGTAATATAATGTACATATAAATTACGCAATTCGTGTCATTACGAGGTTGTTTTGTACGTATGTATCGATGAAATGTATACTCATACGTACTCGTATATTGCATGCATGTATTTGTCTACGTAGATTACGTATCTTCCTATTTTTTTCGTACTTAATTTTCGATCGATGTAAACACTTTGAAGAGCCTTAAATTTTGGGGGTATATATATATAGATATAGATATAGATATAGGATAGGTATACTACATTGCCTTACTTACTTATTTACCTACCAACATAAATATAAGTACAATACGTCGCACGTCGCGTCGCTCGTCACTGATAAGAAAAAAATTCGCCATTTGCAAGAAATCGAAGACGAGTGAGGCATTGAAAATACATATATAAAAAAAAACCTGCTATTCGTGTTACAATATTGAGTATGTTGAACTCTACGCCAGTTCCTGCTACCTCACGAAACGACGTATACGACTACTTTCACTCTGACTTTCCTCATTGATGTACGTTGCACGTCATAATTCCAGAATTTTTAACGTCTCTTTTCGTCTTTCGCGTTTGCCAGTCAGTTCAGTTGCCCTTCTTACGATACCAAGGTATTATATTGATTTATTCAACTATATTACAGGCGATTTTTGCACTTGAGATTTGATATAATCGAAGCTGCCCATCCTTACCTGTACCCGCTGGCAGGACTTTGGCGAAAGTGGACGCGTGTTGTTGGAGTTGTTGTGTGTAAAATGCCCGAAATATTTTTCTAGATTTTTCGAACAAGTTGAAAGAATTTCGTTGCTGAGCGATTTATGAATTTACTAATTCTCTTTGGTATTGGTAAAGGTACTGGTACCTACTTATATGTATTTGCCAGGTTACCATCGTAGAAACGTTAGATGCATCGAAGTAAAAAGGTTTTTTAGAATGTTGAATTGATCGTGTAGTAAAACGGACTGAAAGGTGTGATCAATAGTAAATTTTACAAAGTACATTCTACTTTAACCTCCTTCATTTAAGAAAAAAATCTTCTTCATAGGCATATACTAAGGTGTTATGAATGATTAAAAACTCGATGAAAGTTTGAAAGCTCGTCGACTAACCTTTCCTCATAATTCAAACCTTAGAACTCTAATTTATTCATATTTCATTTTAATCAAATTCGAGTTTTTTTAAAGAAATCATTTAACATTTAAAAAAATAAAAAAGTGTATACATTTCAATTATGTTTTGAAAAATGATACGAAAATCTCGTTTAATAACATAAATTTCCCAGAAGTGAAAACATGAAACAGAATGGAAAATTTTTATATCAATTCAACTTTTCTTAAAAGATTTAAATTTTGATAAGAGTCAAAATATATGGTTCGTAAGTTTTATTTTAGAAAAACTTGATTTTTTTTTTTTTCGAATTTTGCCTAAGTCATAGTTGTACGTAAAGTATTTTTAGATGTGATCGAATCACTAAAAATTCTATGAAATTTATTTTTTTGAGGCAATGGTGATTTTCGATTGGACTAAATTGTACATATGAAGCATACTGTGATATGGAAGTCGAGAAAAAAATTGTCAATGCTGTCTCATCAAGGTTAAGATTTGTTTTGAGATGCTGAATCTCGATAAATGGTTTATCCTTGGATCAGAAGCCTACAAAGTTCATTCAGATTACGTAATAAATTCACCAAGTTATTAAAATATTTTTCGAGTTTACTCAAGAAAGGGGGAAAATACTTAGAACTGTTTGCACGCAAAGAGTAAACATCGAAGAAATGTAAGTTTGGATATTTTAAATGTAATTGGTACAATTTTTTTTTCTTATTTTTTTTATTTAATACTTGTCACTTGAAAAATTTTCTTCCATATTTTTAGCGAATTTGGATCATTTTCTTTTATCGTTAAGGACAATTTTTTCAAACTGACACTCAAATGTGATCCTTTTTTCTAACTTTAGAATTTCATAACTGAAAATCATAAAATCAATCCAAGGTCAAGGTCAACTGTTCACTAGTTTCCATTCAAATGTAAAGAAAAAGTAATAGAATTTAAAGTAATACTATATTTAATAACATTAATATTAAAGAGGGTAACAAAAGTCAACTGAAATTATTTAATCGTGAAAAAACTAAATCTGAAGATTTTCTTTGATTTTCCTTAATATTTCAACTTAAAATCGTGAAGTCAATCCAGAGTCAAGGTCAACTGTTTATGGGTCAACTTTAAACATCTATAATTTTCCTCAAGATTTCAACTTGAAATTATAAAATCAACCAGGGTCAAGGTCAACCAACTTTTCTTAACATTTCAACTTGAAATCTTAATATTAATTTGGAGTCAAGGTCCACTGTTTTGACGAGTCAACTTCAAACATCTCTAATTTTCCTCGACATTTCAACTTAAAATCATAAAGCCAATCCTTCATAAAATAAGTCCACTGATGTCACATCTCTAATTTTTCTTAAAATTTCAACTTAAAATCATAAAATAAGTCCTTTGATGTCATTCCAGACCATAAAAATCTGTCCACTAAAGTCAGTCCAATGATGACGTAACACTGTTAACGGTCTACTAATAACACCTCCAATTTTCTTCAACATTTCAACTCAAAATCATAAAATAAGTCCACTAATGTCATTCTGGGTCATAAAAATCTACCCACTGATGTCAGGCCAATGATAACGTCACACTGTTGACGATCGATTGTTGACCATTTTTTCAGAATGCACTATTAAACATCTTATGATGTTAATTTACAAGCGAACAAAATTTCAGAGAGTTAAATTTTCGAACGATGAACAGTTGAAAAAGTTCTATTAGGATCAATGGTTCAACCTATAATTGAGATTTTCGTGTTTTAATACGTTTGTAAAAATTTTACAAGGCAATCCTATTTCCTATAAAAACATTAAATTATGGTTTTTGCTCTTGGAAAAGAGAAAATATTTTTATTTTAACGCCGATCAAATTTTGGAAGTTTACAGTCATCTCTGCAAAAAATTCCCGAAACAAAAATTCTCTATTGGGGGATTTCTTTCAACTCAAACATATGCCGAAAACTTGAAAATTATAATTATCGTAAAACCTCAACTCGGATGAAAATTCGGTAATGTTTAAATATTGGGGAGGGGTTGCTAAGTCGATAGGGAATCAAAGGTTGTACAACAAATCGAAAAATCAACTTCCTAAATCAATTAGCATGGGAGATATGGAGGTTTTCCACTTTTTTCACCTTGAAAACAGACTGTTTCCCTCCACTATTCCCCGTCTAAATTTGAGTTGCGGGCTTGAAATTTGGTATGTAGACTTAGTAGAAGCCATAGATGTGCTTTTTAGAATAGTCGACTTTTCAGCTTCCTTACACCTTCTCACAGCCCTGAAAAAGTGCAGGTTTTTTTGGTCGGTTTTTCTTATTTTTGAGGTTGAAATTTGACATGTAGTTTTAGTAAGGGTCCTAGATGTGCTTTTTGAGGATTTCATATTTTTCAGCCCCCTTGTACCCCCTCCCTCCCTCCCTCTTAGCTCCAAAAGTGGGGGTTTCGGCAGTTTTTATTATTTTTCGGTTTTGTCCCACACATATCTACCTTCCAAATTGAGCGAGGATGGTGAAATTTGGCATGCAAATTTAGTAGTTACCTCAGATATGATTTTTCGACTGTTTAGATTTGCATTTTAATATCTACCCGTACCCTATTTTTACTCCATGAATAGACAATTTCCTTATCTCCTTTACTGGGGGGGGGGGGGTGAGGCTCAAAAACAAACTATTTGGGGGTTTTTTTTTTTTTTATTTTTAAAGGGGGGGGGGGGGAATCAGGCTCAAAAAGCAACGTATTGCGATGCTTTCTTTTTTTTAATTTTCAAAATTTTCAACACCTTACCAGATTTTGAATCACCAAATGGAGTTTGATTTAATAGCATTTTATGTCCATCTGTTCAGTCTGCCCGCATGCTCTCAATTGAACAGAAACCTCAACGCATTGAATGCTTAAATATCGAGCTGAATTTTGCAAGTACATATCAATCTTCAAATACACCCAGATCCTCGACAGTGCACCCTGCACATAATTTACCATGTGAATTTTAGGCTACAAAGAATACTCCACATATTATAAGTCTTCCAGTTTATCACCTCCTCTCTCATTGATCTAAACATTAATTCAACTACGAGAGTGATATTTTCTCATTCATTCAGTTACAAAGTAAATTGTTCTTAAACGTAGATCATGAAATTGCTTATTTCGGTACATGCAGTAAGGTAATGTACGTACTGTACATCTTCCATAACAAGTAAGTCGTATGTACTGTATGTACATACAGTAGGTATACATACGTACGTAAACGTATAAAATATGCGATTTAATCTGTCAAAACTGACAAATAGCCGGTAATAGTTGAAGAATCGCTATGAATGGATTACTTTGTCACGGTATTAGCGAATAGATAGAGATAACGACGGGCATTCACAGACACAACGATAGAGAAGGGAGAACAAAACGTACGATAAAGGGAAAGAAATAAAGAAAGAAAAAAAAAACACATCAGCTGAGTAATATCACAGGTAGGTAGGTAGGTAGGTAGGTAGGTAGGTAGGTAATAGTAGGAACGTCGTGAAAGCATAGAGCATCGACCAGTACATAGTACAATATACGTATACGATAACGAAAAAGGTGAAAATAGAAAAGAGGGGAATGGTCTATCGGTTAAGGACCTACTTAAAAGTAGCAAATTTATAATGTGCTTTAAGCATGTGCACGGCCACGGCCGTGGCTCGGCGCAAACTTTTATGACGAGTGCGATGCACGATGCAGGATGGTTTACACGATGAGATGGCGAGAATGAGCCAACGAAGAAGGTACGTACATACGTCGTCTACGTACACGAATCAAAGGTATACACATATGTACGTAGTACCTACATCAACATATATCTACCAACATATGTACATGTACATATGTATGTACATCGACGTATGTATACAACAGTAGCTCAACAACGACGACAACGACAACGACAACGACAACGACGATGCTGTACAACGAACCGAGAACCGGAACATGACCCATCACCACGATTTTCAATTTAGGCCACAACTTTCACGGAGGACCTACTTACACGTACTATTACCCGTAGTAGTTATCTGCTCGTTCCGATTGCCAACAACATCGGATGTAGTATAAGTATATTATACTATACCTATATACCATACCAGCAGCCTACCTAGGTATATAGTAAATATCTATATATATTATAATGGTATTCTTGGAAAAATTCTTCATAGGTCGTCGTTTACCTTATTTAGATGATTTTTTTTTTTTTCTTAAATGAATAGGCAACCAACACATACGAATACAGAGTACGGATACTATGCGATCAGCCCACAATATAGAATTAGCCATAAGTAATAATCAAAATAGGTATAGATATACCTACTTTAGGTGAATTAAAATGGTTCATATGGATGTGCTATATTCAAAACAGTACATACTTTACGTACGTACTAATATTTATTTTAGCCTTTTTTACCTCTCTTTCTCTCCACATCAAAATCCCTAATTTACCAAATTTCTTTGCAATTGCATAAACTATATGGTTTTTTTTTTTCGTTTTCATTCTATCTGTCGAATGCTGTTTTTCTCTTCCACATTGTACGTATGAGGTATGCATAGGATATAGGTATTATAGGTGTTATTTCATTAGGCGTATGTAGTTCGATGACCTTGTCGTTGACCGAATAAACTTTATCGGGTCTTATGTAAACAAGCATAGTAATAACGGATATTAATGCGACAATATCGCGCTGGCTGGCCAGGTAGGTATTTGCTAAATTCGCTAATTTCGTACTGCTATACGTACGTGGTATACTTTTATCATGTATTTTCAACTTCTATATCGTCGTAGTTGCGCAGAAATTTCATTAACGTTAATTTATGTATGTTTGGTTTGCGTTTATCGTATACCTTGTATGGTTTGTTCAATTGAAAAATCATCGCCAGTATAAGGGTGAAGTTTAAGTGAAAGAGGAGATCTAAAGATCTACGTTTTGCAATAAGAATTTAATGATTTTTAATTTTTTTTTTTTTCAACGAAGCTCGTTCTTGGAGATGTTCAAATATCTTCAATTTTTCCTTTTATCACATTTCTCCCTGATTCAACATTCAAGTAGGTATCTTCAAATAGTAAGCGCAAATTCTAGATGATGGATTTGTAACATTTCCATGTCAACATTTTAACATGAAGTGAAAAGAATCAACCATTTTTTTTGTTTTAATTTTTTGAGTATTTGATCAAAAATTTTAAATCAAAAATAAAAAAATGTCGCATGAAAAATGTAACATCAAAAACGTTACTTTTTCCGAAAATAACTCCCAGTCGTAAGACATATTCATTTTAATTTATTTAAAAAATTTTCAAGTTTCAAAATTTTTTAATATTTTTATTCAATTTTTTAATTTTTTTAATCTCTTAATTTTCAATTTTCTAATTTTTTTCATATTTTTATTCAGTTTTTTAATTTTTTTAATCTCTTAATTTTCAATTTTCCAATTTTTTTTATATTTTCATTTAATTTTTTAATTTTTTTAATCTCTTAATTTTTTATTTTTCAATTTTTTTAATTTTTTTATATTTTTATTTAATTTTTTAATTTTTTTAATCTCTTATTTTTAATTTTCCAACTTTTTTAATTTTTTTATATTTTCATTTAATTTTTTAATTTTTTTAATCTCTTAATTTCTGATTTTCCAATTTTTTTAATTTTTTTATGTTTTTATTTAATTTTTTTAATCTCTTAATTTTTGATTTTTATAATTTTTTAATTTTTTTTAATTTTATTATTTTTTTATTTTTTAAATTAATAAATTTTTTGGATTATTTATTTTTATTCTAAATTTTTTAATTTTTCAATTTTTCGAGTTTTTAATCAAAAACTTCAAATCGTAAATCTAAAGGGGAGGAGGAGGAGGAGAAGGAGGAGAAAGGAAGTCCAATCTGACCCCCACCATGTCAGACTAATAGAGGTGAAAATAGACCTAAAATGTAAAAAAAATCGATGTGAAAAATTGTCAAGAAAATTTGCAAAAAATCACGAAAAAATATTAAAAAATATGTGAAAATTGACCATAAAAAACATGTTAAAATGCATGAAAATTCGGTAAACAAAAATTGAAATAAATACGTAAAAAAGGCAGGAAATTGGCTTTAAATATGAAAAACAATCATTAAAATCATCGAAAACTGAGTTAGAAGTTGTGAAAAATACGGAAAAAATGAAGAAAATTGATCAAAAATTGGGGGAAGGTGTTGAAAATTGAATGGCAATTAACCTAAATCTGAAATAAAAATCATTAAAATCATCGAAAATTATGCGAAAATTTTTCAAAAATGCGAAAAAAATAGAATTGATCACAAATTATGAAAAAAAACTGAAAATTAGATGAAAATTGACTGAAAATATGGAAATAATCGGTAAAAATCATTGAAAATTTCATATAAATGCATTAAAAATGTAGAAAATTGATCCAAAATCACGATGAAATACAGAAAAAAAGGTTAAAATTTGCCTAAAATATGAAAAAAGTTGGTTATAAGACATTGAAATTTTTTCAAAAATGATGAAAAAAATGCTGAAAATTAGGTGCAAATTTACTTAAAATGTGAAAAAAATCTGAAAAAATCATCGAAATTGGAGTAAAGAATCATTGAGAATTGGTTTAAAAAATTAACAAAAGTGTGTGATAAGTGCAGAAAATTGATCAAAAATCATGAAAAAATATTAAAAATCGGTGAAATTTGAACTAAAATTTGAAAGTCAGTGAAAATCATTGATAAGTTAGTAAAAAATAGAGAAAATTGATCTTAAATCACGAAAAAAGCATGAAAATAGGTGAAAATTGACCAAAATTACAAAAAAAAACTGCAGAAAAACCAACAAAAAATGTTTGAAAATGTGTGGAAATAGACCAAAGTAAAAAAAATTTATTGAAAATCATCAAAAATGAACAAAAATTTGAAAATATGTTGAAAACTGAGTGAAAATTTACCAATCAAAATCTATTCCTTACCAATCACCTTAACAAAATTTGTGCTCTAATGCTCACCGATGCCCATGACTCTCAACACCGCTCCGAAACTAAAATCATCTACAAAATTCCATCTTTAACTAGACATTTATTCTCAAGGTAACTGCCGCTTCAATTCGTACAGATCCGGAACAAGCCATCAAGATTTTCGCATCTGTGCCACACTCCTTCGAACCCGGATAAAATATTTATCATTGTTTCGGTTCATCGGGCCGAGCCGTTCCGAATGGAGTATTTCCACAACTCCTCCCGTTCCGAGTGTATAATTTTGACTAGAACATCTTGTAGGTTCTTTTTGCAGATTTCTTAACACTGACGTCGATGGTATTTCTTCAGGGCCAAGTTGAATGAGACGATTTTGTTTTCCAATCGGCATTCGCATTTATACACGTAAAAAAGTAAAGACAACAGTTTCGAAAAAATTAATAGAATATTGAATTGTGATTTTCGAAAAAATTTAAAATTTCATTTCAAAGGTACTGAATATGCTCGGCTCGTGGAATTTCAAAACACGAGTAAAATTACTTCATGATGTTATAGTCAAGTCCTTCAGTTTTAGGGTTCATCTAATTATAAGGCACATCTACGGTCTCTATAGTCGTCAACATATCTACTTTCAACTTCCTAGCACAATTTGGAGGGGAACCACATATTTGACGCAGTAAAGGGGTGAAAATGGGCTGAAAAGTCGAGACTCCCCCAAAGGCACATTTAGGACCCTTACTCAATATGTACACACCTCATTTCAAGTTCCTAGCTCCATTTGGAGGGGAGTTATTGCACATCTAAGAGCCTCAACTAAATGTACAAACCAAATTTCAACTTCTCAATTCAATTTGCTGGGGAGATATGGGAGGAACAGCCCTTTCTCAAGGTCAAAAAGGGGGGAAAATCCCATATCTCCCCAACTAATTTACTTGAGAAGTTGATTTCTGGATACGTTGTACAACTCTTGATTCTCTATCAGTTGGCTTAAAAAGGGGCAATCTTTGCCTTTTTGACCCCTCTGCACCCCCTCCCCCAATTGGATAATAATTGAATTTTCACCCTAGTTCATCCACACTCATATATATGTAATCCGTCGCCAAACTGAACCGATTCACCGAATTGGAACGATTTTGGTCAGTGTCGAGCGGAGTAAATGATTTCAGTGTTCGGGCGAAAAAAACGAAAAATAAATATGAATATGAACGTCTGACATGGCTAAAAATCGTCTTAATGGTCTTCTAGGACCCCAAATTGGATTTTGTTGGTATCCCATCCCCCCCCCCATCCGTCGTTGGTCGATAGATAGCTTGGTTTTTATTGACAATATGACATGGAAAATCAGGCTAAAAACGATTAACTGATCGAAATGCTCTACATGTTCGTCAGATATCAAATTTGGACAACACTGGTAAATTTTTCATAGAAATAAGTACATTGATATCGTGGAAAAATGAAGGTCCTATACAAATGATTTTCGATCGAAACGTTAAATTTAACCTTACACAAATAAAATTTCACGACCATGAGATAAATACGCCAATCTCTAATCTTCGCCATTCAATTTTTCTCAATATCAATAAATAAAATATCCATAATCCCGCTGCCCCTTCCCCCAAAAAACATATCTATGCAAGTATAATTTACATTGGTACGTACAAAATTAATCCTATACAGATTTACTGGCGATAATGACGATGACGATGACTACGACTACGATAGAAACACTTGTAGAGTAATGACCTACTATTCGCCATACGAAACGCTCGGTAATTTTTTACAGATCTAATCGTCGTATACTTTTACCTAAGGAAATACACATAATGTAAGACAAGAGAAAAAGAGGCAGGTAGAAAGGCGTAATATTCCAAATACAGTACACTTTTAAAAGTATACGTATACGGTACGCATAAGTATTTTAAAATCCATACGCGAGCGCCAGATTCGTGACTGCGAAACTTGTGAACTTAATTTTTAATGCAGATGAGAGGCTCTGTTTATACATAGCATTTGTGTGTGTGTGTGTGTGTGTGTGTAGTATATACGAAGTACACGACTTGTACGCCGTCCAGAATTTAAATAATGTTTGTTTTTGATCGAGGTACTTCTTGTACATAGTATTAAGAAGACATCCAGCCAACGAGAGGCAAGCAGAGAGGTAAATAACAACGCCAATCAGATGTGTGTGTGTGCAGTTCTCCTTGGCATTTATGTACTTGACATTGTTACTGCCGTATGGCTTCGAACTTGGAAGAAAGGAGAGAAATGAGATGCAACGTTAAAAGAATGATTTTTTTTTTACTTCTTGATTTATATATTCACTATACCGTACCTAGAACCTATACTTGAATCTGTGATATAATCTTACATTCGCATATAGGTTACGTTTAACTTACGATTTACCTGTATAGCTCTAACACTACCATGTAATCGAACCATAGCTACATTATTAGTGCAGTCGAATTACTGAAAAAAAAAAAATGCTACCGTTCACACCAAATATAAACTAAAAAGCAATTCACAATTGATTTTTAATCTAGAACGTATTTAGAAAAAAATAAGCCTAGTGCCATTTTTTACCTACCTCCTTCTCTTCTGAGGATCGATCCCCCTTTCTTCATAAAAATGCCTCTATTTCCCCTTATATTAATTCTACAAAGAAAATTTTCGAGTAAAAGTTTTTTCTCGAAGGCTTCTCTATATTTTCGATCATTACACAAATTCCATTTGGAGTGATTCTTAGACTCCAAATTTCAAAAATTTACGTACAAAAATGACCAAAATTAAATTTGTACTCTCTCATTGTGGAAAAATATCAAACATAGCGCAAAATTTGTGATTACAGAAAATATTCAGATTAAAGTTTCGTACGTAAAAAAGTTCATCTTCATGCCCCAACCCCCCCCCTTCAAGGACCCACTCCCTCGTCCACCTAAAAAATTGTTGTTTTTTTTTACAAAGCGTGTGTAAATGGAATGAGCATGTCAGAAAACCCTAAATCCAAGTTTTTAGGTGTCGAAGTTAATTTGGGCGCTTTTAAGGGGGGGGGGGTCTAAATTTTAAAACAACGTTATACGTAATGAAATATGAGCAAAAAAATTAAGTTTATCAAACTCATACGAATGACGAGGAAAAAATGCTAAAAAATGATTTTTTATCTCACTCACGTCAACCCATTCTCAACCATTTATAGCTGTTCTACAGCTACCAGTGCATTTTTCAACTTTTCTTTGTAATTTTCAAATTTACACCAAACGTTCCCTAATTAACATCGGCAGCTGAAAATTTGGTTATTGTAGGGTAAAACGCTGCTATTTTCGACGTCTCGAATCATGATTTTGCGGCCACCTTATTCAATACAGGTTCTTTCTAGTTGAAAAAAATACAATCGTTTCGTCTACTAATTCGCTTACACCAACCAGGCATTTTTCAAATACATATTAGAAAATCAGTTTTTGGGCGAAGGTCCTTAAGAGTGGTGAGGTGTGGGGCATGAAGATGAACTTTTACGTACAAAACTTTAACCTGAATATTTTTTGTCATCGCGAATTTTACGCCATCTTTGATACGTATTTTTTATAATAAAAGAGAATAATTTAATTTCGGGTACTTTTGTAAGTAGATTTTTGAAATTTGGGGTCCAAAGACTGCTGCAAATGGAATTTCTATAATAACCAAAAATATAGAGAACCCTTTAAGGGAAAACTTTTACTAGAAATTTTTTTCTGTACAACCAACAGAAGGGGCGATGGGGGCGTTTTCAAGAAAGAAGGACGAGGTAAAAAAAATTTCACCCAGGCTTACTTTATGCTGAATAGCTTCTAGATTAAAAATCAATCGTCAAATTGCTTTTTACATTCTAAGCAAACGGATGCAAAAATTCGACTACACTTTACGTTCAACGTACCAGAAAAAGGTAGTTTCTTGAATTTAATTTTTTTTTTTTTTTTCGCACCGAGTAATTAAGTAGTTTTAACTCACACTTAAAATATCGATCACGTCAGATGATTTCGTAACTTGGAAAAATAATCGTATCGAATTGTTATTAAATGAAGGTTAAGTTCATTCGTGTATAGGTAAGTACTTAAGTACCTACTAAACTCGTTTGTTTTATTATATAGAAAATGAAAAAAAATAAAAAATAAATAAATAAAACAACAATTTTCTGTTATTTAGTTCCGGTTCTATGTTCTAATGTATCCGAATATGTCCCTGGCACGTTGGCATTGGTTTATGTAATAATAATGTAATATATGATCTAAGTTATAAATCATTTAAGGTCTTCGATACGCACAAAGGTATAGGTATAGATAGGTAAGTATATATGCAATAGGCCAAGTGAAGGAAAAAAAAATTATTACACGGCGCCAAATCATTCTACGTTTAAATCGCGCACCTATCAATATAATACACTTCAATCATATTAAGTATATTATAAATGCAATTGAAAAAAAATAAATAGGTAACCAATGAGAAACACACGACGATAATTTTCATTCGAGTGTTTCCGATCGTATCCTCGAATACTTTGATAATACATTATCGCCCATATTTGTCCTACATACGAACCGAGGAGGTTATTAAAACTTTTTTCTTTTCGGTTATAATTATTATTTTATATTAATATAAAATATAACTAATATAACGTCTACGTCAAATATTTTTATCGTTCACCATATATATATATATACATATACATATATACCTTTACCAAACAACGGCAAATGTCCATGTGATAACCACGAGACCAGTAGAATATATCAACTGAGAAAAAAAATCTTTCGTGGCTGATTTTTTTTTTTAACGAACTGATTCTTATTTAATACAGCGATAATTAAATGCGGGCGCGTGTGCGCCGCGCCGGACCGGGCTGGGTCGGGCCGCTAAATACACTACAACGACGACGAGCATGTAGGTACTTTTATATCTATACTTACATAGAAAGAAATAAAGCAAAAAAAAGTAGTCTAAAAAAAACGACCGGTATTACGAAGCGTTAAGTTATCATAAGGAGAGCAGTTCCTTGACCCTGGAAACTAAGCCACCTGAATGTTAACCGAAAGCGCCTCTATGAGGTATGAACGCATAATAATAGGTAATCAGGTGAAAGCTACGATGACTGCAAATTACCTCGGCCAATGTTTTCGCATTACTCGGCGTTCTTTTTTATAATGACGATACCCATCTCTTTTTTCCTCTCGTACTCTCGCACTCTACGTACAAGCGACTCTACCCACCTATATCTATTCTTCGTTGGCGCGTTTTATGATCTAAAAATTACACACACACATACACACACACACATTTTACCGGTATTATTTTAGAATTATTTAACCTAAAATTATTATATCTCTTAACAAGCTCTAAAGTACTACCTATTTGCCATGTACAAACGATACGTTCGTTATTTTTGGAGAAAATAAATATAAGCGGTTGCAAGTGTCTATGTAAATTGGAGGTCGGTTTGATTTCATTTAGAGAAAAGAGGTTGAAATGGGTGAGTACGAATTCTTCAACAGCTAAAGGATAAACATGAGTTGGATCAGAGGGGAAAAAATATTAAGAAATGAATTTCGCGATCATCTTTTTTGATACGTGGTTACTGGTCGGTTCGATTGGGATACCGGTAGGTATTAGAAAGAATAGCCGAAACCTCAAAAAGCACATCTGGGACACCCACTAAACCTACATATCAAATTTTAACCTTCTAGCTTAGTTTAAAGAGGACATATACGTAGGATAAACTCAAAAAAATGAGAAAACTCCATCGAAGAAACAATTTCTTGGGAGGGGGGGTGCAATGGGGATGAAAAGTCGAAACCCTCAAAATGCACATCTAGGACACCCATTAAACCTACATATCAAAATTTAACTTCCTAGCTCAGTTTGAAGAGGACATATTATACGTGGGATAAAATCAAAAAAATGAGAAAACTCCACCGAAGAAACAATTTCTTTGGGTTTGTGAGGGGGGGGGGGTGCAATGGGAATGAAAATTCTAAACCCTCAAAATGCACATCTAGGACACCCACTAAACCTATATATCAAATTTTAACCTTCTAGCTCAGTTTAGAGAGGACATATACGTGGGATAAACTCAAAAAAAAGAGAAAACTCCATCAAAGAAACAATTTCGGGGGGGGGGGTGCAATGTGGATGAAAAGTCTAAACCCTCAAAATGCACATCTAGGACACCCACTAAACCTACATATCAAATTTTAACTTCCTAGCTCAGTTTGAAGAGGACATATTATACCTGGGATAAAATCAAAAAAATGAGAAAACTCCACCGAAGAAACAATTTCTTTGGATTTGTGGTGGGGGGGGGGGGGGGGTGCAATGGGGATGAAAAGTCGAAACCCTCAAAATGCACATCTAGGACA
>FIZR01000798.1:0-21541 GCA_900060175.1 Ferrisia virgata | reverse complement strand
AAATCGAATGAATTCGCAAATTGTTATCTAGGCAATGTTGTCAAATATAGGGCACCACAAGGTAGAAACTTACAAAAATCACATGGGCACCAGTTGGTTAGTATTTTATAATTTTTATATTAATTGAAGCGCACCCTGGATAAAAACACTGTGAACTATTTTGACTATAGATATATAAAAGGCGACCATGTGGTGCCCGGGCGAAAATTCGTATTTTGACGTTTCAGAGTGGGGGGATCAATTTCCGACCATTTAAACGCAAAAACGTTGTGGCGCCCGATTTGGGCACCACAACGTTATATACGGGCACCACAGTGACTAGTTATACTTAAAACGGGCACCACTATGACCAAAACTAAATCTATATATGTATATTTGTGCAAACGTATCAATAATTTATTACATTCCGCAGTTTTCTTCCTTAAATAAATAAGCACAACAAGGAGAAATGAAATCATACGCGAAAAGCTTATCAGCAGAGAATCTGTTCGCATTCGTTGGTTGGATGCACGAATAACATTTAATTCTAGATAAAAATAACGAAGGTAGGTACTTGCAATTTACGCACGTGAATTATTTCATCAACCAACCAACCAACAACGCCCGAATGTGTAAAAAGTTATACGTAGACCTGCCTACCATCGGCGTCAATATTATTATAAGGTCATGTACCTGGTATTTCGTGATCGAACGTATCCTACCGTTATAAAATTAGATTTGTTGTTCGTATTGTATAATATAGGTACATAAATGTACCCAAACCTACGTATACTTAGACACTTACTCAATTTTAATCACGTGTATTTCGAAAAAGCTAAAATAAAATGTGGGATTCTTCGTATCGAAAGTGGGATGGTGATTTTGAAAAGCTATCCTATGTAGATAGGTAGAGAGAGAGAGAGAGGTACGTCTACGAGTATATTATACGTATACGTTATGTACGCACGTAACCCATACCACGATCTTATCTATTATTTTTTTACATTTGTTTTGGCCGCTTTTTATTGCACCATAGTTTCTAATTAATGTACCTTCAATGGCGTAGAAATTTATTCCAGTAGTTACAATCATTCATCATTGTAACTGAATCAAATCGATCTTGCTGAATTGAGAGATCATTCGCGTAATTTAAAGATTATCCTAGAAAATTCTATGTACAACTGTACTGCAGTCGATCTCTCCGACCAGATTGATCGTTGATGTGTTTTCGTATTATTGTATCCTACTTTTTTCCCTCTCCTCTCCTCTTCTGTATTCTTTTTGTCTTATTCGTCGTCGGTCTTAATATTGTTTTAATTTAACATGTACCTGGTAGATACCTACGTGTCGATTACTTTGGCCGGTATCATCGGCTTGGTTTTTACCATCTTTATAGGATGGAATCGTGATTCCATTTTCCTTTCCTTTGCGTTTCACGGTCGCTGAATAAATTCTCGGAAATTTTCCATACGATGGCCTCGTATCGGATACCTAGACCTATTGGTAAAGGATTCAGTTTTGGAGGATCGAAGGTGATCTAAAAATATGTTTTTCGAAGATGATTTTTATGTAGCATTCATTCTGAACTCAGTGAGAGTCATTTTGAGCTTACCGATGTCTTGTCAGCGAGCTCCTGGTATCATAGGACTGAGAAATATGAACACAATTTTGATTAGCTTTCTTATGAAAAAAGGTGAGAGGGGATAGACGTTTTTAGAAATTGAGAAAAAGTAACACCTTCTAAAGAATGGTAACGAGACATTAATCGTCATTTTTCAATTTCGCTATGAACCTGAAGACTTACTGGGAATGTATTTGCTCTTCATGAGGGGGGGGGGGGGGTACAGCTTTTTCTAGCAATTTAGAAAGAGTGAAGGCTAGGTTAATGTAAAAGTCCAGAGGTAGGCATTTTAGCTTTTCATTGTTCCTGAATGTAAAATATGTTACTGTATTGTCTAGCACGTTGCAAGAAATTTTCAAGTTGTAAAAAATAGCAGTGTAGTTGGGTGGTATTAACCCCCTTTACTAACTCCCCCCTCCCCGTCTATTTACACCGCTGTGAGACTTGAAGTTGATCATTTCACTGGTGCAATCACTATATTTTATTACTGAAAAAGGACACAATGAGTATTCTATGCTTAGGTGTAATGAGGGTGAGATTTTAGGAAAAAAGTGGGAATGTGTTGTTTCTTGAGCCTGATTTTCGTGAAGTTAGGAAATATGCAAATTGTCTATTCATGAAATGAAAAAAAGTTGTGCTCTATAATGTTCTTTATTGAGCAGTGGAGGGGGTACAGGTAGATATTGAAATGAATAGCTGAAACCCTCAAAAGGTGTATCTAGGACCCTCTGCATTCTACAAACTTGAAAAATAACAAAAATTGACCAAAAAACCATGTACATCATCGAGGCTGTGAGGGCCCAAAAAATTCATCTTGGGCTTGTACTAAATATACATGCGAAATTTCAACCCTGTACTTTAATTTAGAGGCGAAATAGGTGGAACAAGTGTTTTACCTTCTCAATTGAGCTAGGAGGCTGGTTTTTGAATATGTTGAGCAACTTCTCTACTGATTGGTTCAAAAAAGAATAATTTTTGTCATTTTAGCCCCTCAGCACAACCTCCTTCAATTTAGACATAACTGTATTTTGATCCAACGTCATACCTACAATCCAAGCCTATTGCCCAAATTTGACAGATTTTGGTCGGTATCGAGCTGAGCAAATGATTTTTTTAGTTTCGGTAGAAAAAAATGAAAAAATAACACAAAAATGATAAAATTCAAAAAATAAACAGAATAAATATCTGATACGGCCAAAAATAAACTCAATAGTCTTCTACAACCCCAAAATGGATTTTCTTGATACTCCAATAGACTGGTTTTTATTAATATGACTGGAAATCAAATTAAATACTATCGAGGCGATAAAATGAAAATTTTCGGTGCTCAAAAAAGTTAAATTTATGTGCTTAGGGAGGGGGGGGGCTGGTAAAAATAAACGAATTCTTCAAATTCTTTAATTTTTATAATACAAACTGTATTCAAAACTGATATATCACAAATTGCAAGTCGTCCACTTGTCGGTTGCATCATATTGTTTACCTTTATAATGTGAAGATAAGATATTTTAAAGTGGGGGCAGGGGATAGTGATTACGATTAAAATGCCAAACGTTTTTTGCGATTATATTGTTTCATGCGACCCAAAATGCCCTTTTTAGTGGGATTTTTTTTTTAGAGTACAGTAAATTTTTTCATTTTTTTGTGTAATGGCTTGGAAGGGGCCAGAGCTGGTCCAGGTGAATTTTGAAGTGGGTCTGGCCTACCCAGCTCACCTGTTAGTTATGCCCCCGATTGAGAGTGAACCTGTTCTAAGAATGCATTTAGCTGCCTAAAATAAGTTTTGTTGGTACAACTACATCAGTCTAGGGAGGGGTTCAGAAGGAAGGCCCAAAAGCTAGATTTTTTTAGACATTTCGAAGATTGAAACTCAAATTGAGAACAAAAATGCTGTGTCAGATTTGGAGTCATTCGGTGATGGGGGACGATGAAAGGAATTTGGCTCATCTTTGAATCGCTTCTGGAAAGTTTAAAAGCTCTTTGGTTTTGACTCAAAGGTAAATTATGTGTACGATACGGTGAAAAATATAGGCATAATCTTCTCGTAGATGTCTCTTTTTGGGACTGCTCCTTAAATGGATTCTTTTGAAACGTCAATTTTTGTAACTACAGCCTTGAAATAATTTTCATATATATTGCCATGTCGAAGTAAAGCATCAATGTTCTTGATAAATGTTCAATTAATTCGGCGAAAAAAAGAATACATATTGACGAAGATTTTGATTTAAAATTTTAGTTCCAAAAACTTATACAAACAAGAATAGGGCTTCGTAATTATTCGCAAGCCATTAGATCCACAGCTCCTCGAAGTGAATCGTATCACTTTATGGTATTGATTTTTAAAAATTAGAATCACTCGCACACATAACAAATAAACATGCGTCCAAGTACAACACGTCAAGTCGTCAAATTATTTCCAATTTTTCTGTGCAAATATCCACTTGAACCTTTCAAAGAAATAAAAAGACAGATATCGTGCTCATAACGCGCAGCAAAAAAACATATACCTACAGAAAAGAAAACAACTAGAAAATTATTTTGAAATCTGTCAGCAATTACTCGGCTAAAGCGAGCTGCACTTATTAATCGAGATTGAAATCTCTACAACAGAAGCGAGCTTGTCCGATGTGCGATTGAATATGAAATAATGATAAATGATATATAAATGAACCTGCTCAATACGAAATAGTTACACTAATAGGCATTATGTTATGTAAGAGCAAAGGGCACCTAAGCAAATACCTCGAAGAATAGAAACGAGAAGAAGCGCATACGCTCGTTTAATTTTCAAAAGCGCTTATGTTTTTCTCAATGGGTAGCTAGCTGTAGCTTGCATAGACGTTTAAATATGGAATTTTAATTCTTTATTAACGAGTTACTGATATCCATCGTTGTGCAAAAAACTTTTTCTTACGTGTAAGAAGTGAGCCCATGATGATGAAATAACATACACTAAGATACCTTTAGTTAAACTTAAATGCCTAAGGCATATCATATGTTAAAGTTACCCATCTTATGAAATTTTAAAATTAGCGTACACGCTTATATTGCCTATATCATAGTCTTTATTATAGGTGTAAACTAGGCACGTGTATTAATTGGTCAGTTCGTTAATGACTTTGGTCTTGGTCACACGTTATATGCCATATTTTATCATATCGAGTATAGCTTTACGAACGATTCGTTGATATTAAGAAAAAAAATCACGAAATCATTCAACGATGGCCATAATTTTGCTTTCATTTTCTGCTCTGCGATTCTTCCTTCCGTTTACTTTCTTTTCTAATAACTACTTAATCGATAACTTTACTTCGGATTGTGCAATGCAAATGTTATTTATTGTTTGTTTGTTGACCGATCAAATATTTGTTTTTTTTTTTCTTTTTCATGAAGAACGAGAAATTATTTTTCGCTATGTTGCATATTTTGAATAATGCTTTTTTAAATTTTATATTTACTTACTCATTCCATTTTGAATAAGAATAGAAATTTCTCAAATTACCCCATAACATGTATTCTATATCACAATTCGAGATGGAATCTTACATGCGACGTTATTTACTCATTTACCTACCTATACATATCAAAAAGCTAGTCTGAATATTCTGCAATCGGTAAGCATATTAAACAAAAAAAAAAAAAAAATTACGAAATCAACTACATTTGGATGCTGCGATCTAGTAATAGATTAATAATGACTTTTCTTTTCATTTCTTCTCACATCAAATAGTCGTAACCTTTATATCTTCAACGAAATAATATGCCCCTGCGAATAAAATACAATGTCAAGATTGCCAAATGCACTAGCTCGAATCTACTGCTATGAGTTTCCTTCTGCTGTATTCGAAGGCGCGTCCATGTCTCGAGTCTGGCCGCGATACGTAACACCAAAGTGTTCGGCTAATTTAACGCATAATTAAACTCGATTTTATATCGATGTTGGAACAAAAAAAATATATATATATAAAGATAATAATGATAAAATAATCAAAATTTATTAGTTCAAGGATATATACTTATAGTTTTTTGCATTGTGATTGAAATCCTTTCTGAAGAAAAGACTACTACGACGACGACGTTACCGCAGAAGACGCTTATTTCGACTGGAGCGTGACAAATTAGGATTTCATTGTCAACCAGAAAAAGTATCTCGGAATATGTATCATTTTCATTTCATAGAACACTTTCTTTGCATTTTGCTAATTATTACTTATAGAAGAAATATTTTAATTGGTACCGTAGTTGGCATACGCGACGATTACATTTCACTAAGGAAAGTAATTAAATAACCATATTATAATTGAGCTTTTTATACCCATTCGTATGTAACGGTTTAAATTATACGATTCTCGTAGTACTTATGCAGATGAGAAACTGCTATGGTAATGATATTGAAGTGATATATAAATTCCACCGATGTGACGAGTATTCGATGATATTGGCTTCTGTAGAGGCGGAGTTTGGTGGTACGATTGAGCACAGCTAGCTGGTGCCTCCAGCGTTGGAATGTGTAGAAAAAATTAAGGCCCGCTAGGATTGAAACCCAGGAAATAACTATTCAGTTTCCTTTTTCAACATTGATGAATAGTTTAAAGCGGACCTTGACTATGGCAAGCCCTTGGGTAACATCGGGTTCGAGGAAATTCCTCTCTGATCAGATTTTCTGCAGCATTGTGAAACAAAAAAATTATACAGGAGCAGGAGAAGAGTGGACGTACTGAAGCCAACTTTGTTCTTGTCAATCGAGATTATCGTTTTTTTTTTTTTTTTTTTTTTAATTGAAACAAAAATTAACTTGCAGCAATTATGTTTATGTTCGACGAATTTTAGACCGACTGCGAACTTGGATTGGAGTCAGAGTCAAGCAATTAAATCACTATAGAATCAAATTAGAAAGAAGAGTGAGATGCTGAAACTGCTCTGGTGCTGAATTGTAAAATTTTGCAATCATAAAAACTGAATCTTTCATTAACTATAAAGTCAAGCAATTGAAATAGAAACTCGGTAAAATAGTGACTCCAAAATGAAAAGGATCAAGGGTTAAGAATTTCTTCCACAACCATATAGGAATCAAGACTAAAGGGTTGATTTTGTCACTGGACCTCAAGATTCAAGGAACAGAATCAGAGTCAAGTGTTATCATGACTCCAAAATGGGCTGATTTTTCTGCTGTCTGGTCAAGTACCAAGTACCCGTGAACTTCATTTACAATAGTGTTGATCTCAAAGTATATTTTTGTCATTTCTACGTATGAACAAAATGCAGAAATAAGAATGTAATATCAGTAAAAAAACGTCGCAATAATTGCACAGAAACATCATGAAATTGTTGCTGTAATGTTCACGTAATGTTATCATCACATTTCTATAACGTTATCATAGCGTTTCGTAACGTTATTATAACAATTTTGTAAAGTTATTATAACAGTTTTGTAACGTTGTCATGGCGATTTTGTAATGTTATTTTAACATTTTTACAACATTATTTTAACGTTATGTAGGGTTATTATAATATTTTTGTAACGTTATAATGCCATTTTTATAACGTTATTATAACGTTTTTCACGTTATTACGACATTTTTATAACGTCAGTATGACTTTTCATAACGCTATTTTAACGTTTTTGTAACGCTATTTCAATGGTTTAGTAACGTTATTTCAACAGTATTGATACGTCATTATAACGGTTTGGTGACGTTTTCTTAACGTTTTCATAACGTTTTAAACGTTATTTCAGTGTCTTGTAGTTTTAGTAACGTTATTTTAACGTTTTAGTAACGTTATTTTAACGTTTTAGTAACGTTATTATACCGTTATAGTAACACTATTTTAACGGTTTTGTAGCGTTATTATAACGTTTGTATAACGTTATTGTAGCGTTATTATAACGTTTGTATAACGTTATTGTAGAATTATTATAACGTTTGTGTAACGTTACTGTGAGTTTTTGAATTTTTTTCATATTATTACATCCTGAAACATTTGAGTCATTCTACAGTCAGCACCTATGCGGTTCAAATGGATGCGAAATTCTTAACATTGGCGACGATATGCTAGGAGTGCTTTACATGGGTGCAAAGTTTCATCCATCCAGTATCCCTGATGACCAAGAAAAAGGAACGGTAGAGCGTCAAAATAGTTGTACGAAAATTGAGGTGGATGTGAAGTAGTCATAGTGTGACGATGGCACCCCCACCAAGGATACCAAATTAGTTAATTTTTTCAATTTTCCGTTCTGGGTGAAAATAGTGGACAGTTATGAGAACTTATTTACACCAAATGTATAGATGCCTTTAAGATGCAGAAAATGTCATCGACGCATGCTGACAATCTCGCAGACTCAGGAAAGAACTAGTGCTAAATACTGAAAGAAGGCAATATTGAAAATTGGTTGAAAATAGGAGCACCCTAATTCAAGAAAGACCAATTCTCAGCTGCTTCGGACATGTGAAGGTATGTAGAAATGATCACTGAAACTACTACTGGTGTAGCATTGGTGTCCGACTAGCGTATTACAACAGCTAAGAATGCGGAAAACTGTAAGGCTGGTCAGCTTTGATCATGAAGATCAAAATGCTTCGAAGCAAATGATCGACGCGAAGAAGAAGCAGATATTTTGATGAATTTTGAATTTATATCGTACCTTTTTCTAATTCCGTTAAAAAAAACTTTAGGGGCCAAGAACCTAATAAAGTTCATGGGCTTTTGTCGTTTTCAGAACTTTTTTCTCATTGTTATTGGAAAACTTCGGCTCTTTATTTTTGTCATCGAAGAAGTGAGGGTGGTTTTGGATGACGGGGGGAGGGGGGCTGGTGTTGGTCGATATTTTAGTTTCATTAGAGTGAGGTACGTTTATTAGCCTGATTTTTTTGTTTACGTTTGTGCAGTTTGCTGATATCTGAACTGAGTTAGCTGGATGATTAATAAATATCTGTCAATTTTTCTTTTGTTCAAAAATACTACGAATTGTTCGACATTATTGTATCGACATCGGGGTAGACGGGTACATGTGTAGTGCGAAATTCAGAAGACAATATAGGACTGAAGACATTTTCATGTTGAAATAGAATACGGTTGCGTTCACCCTTCGAGCGCACGCTTATGAGTGGAAAAAAAATTGCCAAAGGTATCTAGAACAATGATATTTCTTAACGAAATAGGTACACTTTTACTCGATTGTTGTACAAATCACCAAGAAATGGTCGTATTTAACTCTGCTCGATTGTGTATCATTGTAGTGTATATGTACGTATATGTATTTACTATGTTTGCATTGAAGGAACCATTTAACCTTGCTAGAAAATTTGGGTGTCCCAGACGAGGTGCGTTTTTATGGTAGAACATTCCTTTTGCAATAAATTTAGTTAACGCGTCGAATGAATCGAAGTCGATAAATGATTGTACACGGCCAAATCGTAATGTTCACGGTACAATAACAAATTATGTATTAGGAGTGGTCAAGATAGTCGGTCGCTGTGTATGAGTATCTATCTATGTATATATGTATTATGCCTACGTACCTATATTGCATGCGCTTAAAAATATGGTATAGCTTAGGTGTAGGTATCTTGAAATGACACCTGTATAGCGGTTACATGCAGAGGTATATAGGTATATATGCGAGACGTTCGTTGCGTTGTGTGAATTCTTCCTCAAACCGAATGTTAAATTTTTACTGAGTCATTGTTGCAAAAGATACACATAACGTGGAGTCTGGATGGTGTGTTTTTTTTTCTCCTCTCGATGCATTGTTCAATTTATTGAGTATATAGATACGATATAGATACACGAGATGATAGCTGTATAAAATCAGCGTAGTGTTAAATTTCATTATTTGATTTTATGGTCCCGTAATAGGCTTAAATACTGTATCGGCAAAAAAAAAAAAAATTCAACAATGGAGCGTGGCATAGCACTGCGTCTTGTAGAAGCTGAGATTTCAAAACAAAGAGGGATATTGATAATGGTACTTATCACGACATATCTTCAAAGAAAGTATACACCTTGTAACACCCACTCGTATATGATTTATTACTTTTACGATATTTATCGCTGTATGTTTACGAAATTCTAAACGAGTATCATCAACAGACCAGACCGTAAGAACATCTTCTTGTTATAATATTCGTAAACTTGCCTATCTATCTACCTACCTACCTACCTATCTATATTCGATCAAATATTTATATATCTAATAATTACATAAATATACAGCCACCTTGGTCAAGGTATTTTTTTCTCTCTCAAATTTAATGTGCATTATAGAACGGAAGCTAAATTCATATGGACGAGTATATCGTTTCGTTCAATTCAGATTCATACCGGTTGAAATAATTTATGTCGCGAGCCGTGAAATTTTTCAAATTACGTATACAGGTTTCGTTTAATCAAAATGTAGGCAAATAAAGTGATCAGAATGAAAATAAAGATCCTCAAGGTATTTACGAGTATTGTTCAAGTGATCCGTTTACTTTTGAAAATGAAAGAATGGAAAAATAATAAAGACGAGCTTACGCAACGAAACCTTGAGAGTGATCAATTTGTACCCAAAAACTTGTACCTATCTAACGGACGTACTTGTACTTAGCTACTTACATAAATCGTGAATTTGAACAAAGCTATTTCACGTACTCGTCTCTCGTCTGCATATCCACAAAACTGTACCGTCTATCGGGATCTTTGATGTTAATCTCTAAATTATATGTCTGAGATTTTTTTTTTTTAATGTGTGATTTGGTTGAATTGGTGAATAGTTGGTATCTTTGTTTCATTTAAATGATCGATTGTAAAAATTTAATAGCTTATGGTTTATTTGCATAGATGCAGAAGAAGGGGGTAGTGAATGCCAAGTACTTACGAGAATTTGTAATACAACAATGGTGAGAAGATGTTAGTAACTCATTAGGTAGGTTTAAGCATATATCTACTTTACGTTCAGAGTTGGAATGTTGGAAAATATCTAAATTATGAGATTTAAATTTCGCGAAAATTTCGATTTGAAAATTACCAGAGCATTTGTAACAAATACAGAGCAATAATGGTTTTAATGTTGGGAGCTCTAATGAAGTACAATGGTGTTGTTAGAGTGAAAAAATCCAACATCTTCGATTTGACTTACGAGTTATGATACTACCCTACAAAATTTCAACCTCCTGCATCCCTTAGAGGGTTTTCTTTTCTGTAGCCTCCCAATTGTTTGTAACCCTCCTCCCCACCCTTCATGATGCTTTTTCAATGGCTGAATCTAGCTGAATAGTTCATTTTTCGTATTTTCGTATTTTTAAATGGTAAGAAAAATGATCGAAGAAGCCATTAAGTAAGTAATAGAATCGTTGTCAACTCCAAAGCACTAAAATTTAAATTATGTTGCGAACCGTTGATTGAAGAAAAAAAATCGTAGATAGATAATGAATTGGAAATTTTATTCTCTACATAATTTTCTCTAGGTCACATTGCTATCGAGTAAAATGGAAAATGTAGGCTCCAAAACAGGGACGATTTGCCATTGGGTTTGAGAATTCAGTTTTTTAAACAGATTATTTTAGGCATGGTGAAAGATGATTTTTAAGAGTATTCACAATGTTTTATCTCGTCACTGGATGATGAGGCAGTAAAAAAAGCAGTTGTGGTGGAATTTTTACAATAATTTTTTTCATCCTAGAATTTTTGAACGATTTTTTTCAAACTTGGTACGAAAGTTAAGAGGTACATAGAGGGAGTGCTATGAAGTTTTCTCAGATTTTTTCAGATCTCTAGTATGACCTTGAAACGAGCTTTGAAAACTTTAAGGGGGCTTGTAAGCCAGCATTTTAGAGCTGGAAACTTGAAATTTTTCCCTCGCGCTATTAACAGTATTTTACACCTTTTATATTTTTTTCAAATTTTTTGCAGCGATGGCCCCCGACCAGAGTCCTCAAAACCCATTTTTTTCGTTCGTTATTTCCCAATTTATGGGACTATAAGTGGACAACCAGTCTGAAAAATTTGAAAAAATTATGGAACGTGTAAAATACTCCTATAATATTTAATACGAGAAAATTTTTTCAAGTTTCCAGCTCTACAATGGGGACCTACAAGCTCCCTTGAAGTTTTCAAAGCCCGTTTCAAAATCTCACTAGAAGTGTGAAAAATTTGAAAAAAATCCACTACACTTCTCGTAGGTACCTTCATTTTTGTATCAAGTTTGAAAAAAAATCGGTCAAAAATTCGCGAAGGAAAAAAAAGTAATGTACAAATCTCCCAAAACGGAGTGCTTAATTGAATTCTGATGCCTAAAGGCAAATCACCCTCCTTACCCTGCAATAGCCTTTGATGACATGACATTTTCTGACATAGAATTTCAAGGAGATTAACTCTGTGTAACTCATCTTTTTGTAAAATCCATAGTTTCGGTAATAAATGAAAAAAACAATTTTTTTTGAGTGCTTTTATCGTTTTTTAGTGCGACTCATCAAGGTAATTCGCCTATAAAGGTTTATAATTTTGTCTTTGGAGCTGATCTGTGAGACAATAACGCCATCGATCAAAAACATCAATGGTATTTTGGATACGTCATTTAAATTAGAGTATAATACCGGCATTATTGAGCCCAGCCATGAATTGATAATTTTTTTTATATTCGCTTTACTAAACAGAAGCCCAAAATTTCCGAATTTTTTGTTAAAAACCTAAACATTTCTGCTCAGCGTTCGAATTTGAAATTTATGTTTTTCAAAATTTTTGCAAAACGGATATTGAAATGAATTTTATGCCAAAATTATGGACACATATGAGAGAATCTACAAAAAAATTTTCACTTGCCTGGGTTTGGCTGGACAGGAGGAAAATGGCTTATCAACTACTGGAAAGTGAAAATCACTTACTTGCCAGTTGTTGGAAAACTGAAAAAATTGCTGAAAATTAATAAAATTTCCGAAAAAAATATTAATTTAAGGTACTCTCTTACATTTAAAAATTTATAATCCAATTCATACCAAAAAATTATATCAGCTTACATCAGCTCTTTGTAATTATTAAAAATTCTCAATTTTTAGCAAATTTAATTTTTTATACAATTACTGTAGTTTATAGCCTCTGCTCCCCTTAAAGTGACATTTTGGCCTGAAAATATTTTTAGGACAATCAGTGTTGGCATTTAGATTAATGAAACACCGTTTTGAACACTTTTTGTGTTATCAACTACTGGCAATTTAGCCTTAGGTTGATTTGAAATTTTTTTCGAAAATATGCGATTTAAGTGGGGGGCTTAACAACACAGCAGATGGATGATGTAAAAGAAAAAATCTTCTTACTTATCAACTACTGGCAAATTACTATACTCAAAAAAGTTGAAAAATGCTTCTGGTGAGAGAAAAATTTCTATAGCCTAGTTGAGTTTCGAGTCAGGGTGATGTAAAATTTTCTTTCGTTTACCACCCTCTCCTTATGAGCTGTAAAAATAAAAAAAAAATCGGGGTACTAGGCCCTTGCCTCCGCTATACATCGACAAGAAGTTCAAGATTTTCCCTCAAACATACGTTAAAATAGAATTTTTCGCAATTAGAAATATATTTCAACGTCATTATGATTGAGGGTTGTGGGAAGATGGAGGGTGCGATTTTTATGCTTAAAATTTTTTCACTAGGTCATCTAACAGTATCTCTTGATTTATCACTAACACCATTCTTAACGAGAGGGCGGGGGATACCTTTTTCATATTTTTTTCCATTCTTATTTTTATCCAACGTACATGATTACGTAAGTTTTTCAAATTTACGCGTTCGATATATCTAAACCTTTGCGCGTGATATGTAAAACACTTGAAAATTATGCGATGTACAAGTGTTATTTATTAAATTCAGATCAGGCCTCGACGTGATAATTTAATTAGCACGTTGCGCCATATACCATTAATAAAGAACTGAAAAACTCGATCGAATTAAAATCATTGTAACGAAAACAACCAGTTTTTGACGATGACAAAGTGAAAGAATTTACCGCGCCCCATCCTCAACGCCGCACCTGACCAATATTTCTACAATTACGAGACACCAGACGATCACGGTGCTGATTTGACGATCGAACAATATAGTAATTGGATGATTTACTTTTTTCTATATTTTTTCTCCCTTTGATAATGCACATAGAACTATTAGGTACAACGTAGGAGATGTAAATCAAATCGCGTACATCGTATAGATGTACCTACAAATACACACACACACACACACATATGTATCTACGATACAAATGATGATGTTACGGTCACGAACGAGTAAAGTTAATTTTTTACGTCCATAAATCGTCGTCGCAGACGATTTACGAATATTTAATATTGTCAAACGATTTCACAATCGATATCGTATACGTATGTTACAACTCAATCAACTTTTATTTTGCTGTCAATCGCTCAAAAAAAAAAAATGTATAAAAATCCAATTAGCTGGCCATTAGTTGTATACCTACTGGTAGAATACTGTGTTTGTTAAAATATCGATAGTATTGTACCAGCTGATACTGTTCTGTTACTGGTAATTCATTTACTTATATTTTCTATCGAGAAATTAATAATCGAAGCTTTGGTTTACATATAATGCAGCTTATCGATAACAAGAATAAACCCAACGAATTACACAGCCTTCGTATCTGGTAATAAGAATGAATGAAAATTATAGTATAAGATTGATTCTTGTATTCAAGTAAAAGCATATGGTAAATTGGATACCGCATAGTAATAGATATCAATATTGAGAAACTGGAATCGATGATTTGTTGCTGGACTAAAAGAGCACAGTATCATGCTCGATAAATTTTGCTCAAACATTTTCCTAACTTACTTTTAAAATATTTTTTTGTTAGTTTAGTGGAAAAAAAAGTACACTTACTCATAGGTTAGTTTACCATTTTATCGATCAATTTACTCTGAACAATTTGAAACTGGTACTCACCTGAAAAATGAAAATAATTAGATTTTAGCTATCTCTGTACGTGTATGATGCTTTTAGAGCCAATTAAAATACACTGGTAGTTGCATGCAAATTAGATGTAATAAGGAAACATAGTACATGTTTCTGATGTTTCTTTGCATCTTTTTTCTTATTTTGCTTTTTTTCAAAATTAAGCTTTATAATGTTATAAAGGGGCTTGTTAGATTATTATTTAATTCTCTTTTCTATGTGGTGTAAATATGTAAAAAGTTTTTTTTTCCGCCTGATTTTCTAATTTCTATGTCATATTTTCAATGAAAACAAGACTATTATGGTGCGTATTCATCTACAGTGGATGAGAAGAAGTATCAACGAAATCCGTTTTGGGATCCTAGAAGACCATTGAGACCACTTTTGGCCATTTAATATTAGAAATTAATTTTATTATTTTTCTAGAGCCGACCAGAAACACATACTAATGCCAAAAAAATTAAGCGGTGAATTTGGATGGAGAACTTTTGAACGTGATGCATGGTTGAGTGAACAAATAAGCTTGGTAATTCCATACTGGAGTGGGGAGCATTCGAGAAGGCAATTTGGTTATAATGGGACAGCAAAATTTAATTCCTACCCAAATAGTGGCATGCTACCCCATTAAGTTTGGGTGCCGTAGTACGGGGCTACGTTTCAAGAAAGAAACTCCGAGTTTCTTAAAAAAATATAATGTTTAGGAACAAGATTTGGAAAGATGAATTGAATCCGGTGAATAAGATAGGTAAATTTGCCTCAGAATAGACAAAAACTAGCACCAGATTTGTTTTCAGCTGCTCAAACTACACCTTTAAGTCCCATTCGTAGCATAAAAGTACTCAAATATCGAAAATTTACATACCAAAAGCATCGCTAAGCGAGGGTTTAATGGAGCTAAACAGTCGAAGCTCCCAAAGGCACACCAAGGGTCCCTACAGACGGGACATACCTAACTTCATAGCCCAATTTGAAGGGAAGTTATGCGATGAACAAACTCTGAAAATTAGAAAAATCGACCAAAAAACCGCATATTTGTGCCTGTGAAAGGGTGAAATGGGGCTGAAAAATCGAGACCTCGAAAGCCACAACTACGGTCCTTACTTAATGTACATACCGGAAAAAACTCAAAAAATGAAAGAAATGAGAAAATTTTATCAAAAACCCACTTTTTTCGGGCTGCGAGAGGGTACAAGGGAGCTAAAAAGTCGGAATCCTCAAAAGGCATATTTAGAGCCCTAAACTGAATGTACATACCAAATTTCAACTTCCTAGCTCAATTTGGTGGGGTGATAAGGGAGGAACAGCCCTTTTTCAGCGTCGAAAAGGGAGGGGGGAACTCCTATATCTCACCTCCCAATTGACTTAGAAGGTTAATTTTTGGGTATGTTATACAATTTTTGATTTTCTATCAATTGGTTCAAAAAAGGGCAATTTTTGCGTTTTTGATTCCTCAGCACTGCCTCTCGCAAAATGGGACGAAATTGAATTTTGCAACAAAGTCATCCCCACTCAGATACTGAGCCAAGTGACCGAATTGGAGCGATTTTGGTCGGCATCAAGCGGAGTAAATGAGTTTAATGTTCGGTGGGGGGGGGGATCTGACCTGGCTAAACATTTCCTAATGGTTTCCTAAGACCCCA
Organism: Ferrisia virgata; assembly: GCA_900060175.1. Lineage (NCBI taxonomy): Eukaryota > Metazoa > Arthropoda > Insecta > Hemiptera > Pseudococcidae > Ferrisia > Ferrisia virgata. Next base: position 5,366 of record FIZR01000798.1, on the reverse strand, counting down.
AAATGGATTTTGTTGATAATCCTCCCCTCATCTGTCGTTGGTTGATAAACTGTAACAGCATGGTTTTCATTAACAATATGACTATCTAAAATCACGAAAAAATTATGGAAATCAAGTGAAAATTGTACAAAAATATGAAAAAAAATCGTTAAAAAACATGGAAAGTGGAGTGACACTTGAAAAAAAAAAATCATAATAAAAACGTGTAAAAATTAAGATATTTGAACTTTTTGTTTGCGAGTTTTTCATCAGTTTCCAGCCTTTTTATCCATTTTCGCCTCATTTCTACCCAATTTCCAACAACTTTTAACGATTTTTTTCACATTTGTTAGGTGAATTTTCACGTATTTTTATACATTTTTTGGTGATTTTTGATAAATTTTTTACGCTGTTTAGCCATTTTTTTCCGAATTTTTACGCAAATTTCTCTAATTTTTGGATATTTTTTTCATATTTTTATTCGATTTTTATTTGTTTATGAACATTTTTTCGTGATTTTCGATCAAATTTCGATAACATTCAACAAATTTTTTTCATAAAGCACGTTCAGATCAAAATTGAAAAAGGAAATCTTTGATGCAAGATAATGTAGCAGATACACATAACTTCAGTCCTTCGCCATGCCGGCGTCTCATCCCCTCCCCCTACCAACTTATTTATTCTATTCAAATTTTTATATTCTCACAAATGTTTTTTTTTCTCTCAGCTTTGATTTTTTTACAATGTTTTTTTACATCTTTTCTTTCTTTTTTCTTGCTCTTTGCCTCATTTTTTTATGGGTATATATTTTTTTATGCTTAATGTGTAATAATAGTTAATCGGCCTCCGCTTGCTTGATGGCATAGGGAGTCCTTTACATAATTGAATGGAAAATGAAGATGTAAATAATTGCTAATAAATTTCAAATTTCAATATCTTCTTTATTTTTTTACGATATTTTTTATTATTTTTATTAATTGTTTTATTTGATTATTTTCATTATTTTTCTGTAATTATTTTTTTTATTATTATTTTTCCCCCATAGACTAAAATCATCAAAATCACTCTCATGTGAATCATCCTCATATAGTGGCGCACCCGGGGTTGCTAGAGGGTATCCCCTCCCTTAAGCGCGAAAAAAAAATTTTTATATTTACGCTGGATTGTATACCCGAAACTTAAACTTTGAGAAATGCACTTTTTATGGTTTAAATATATGTTTTTTTTTTATTTCGCCCTCACTGTACTCGAAATTTCATGTTTAACCCCCCCCCCCCTTGAAAAATTTCCGAGTTCAATATTTCAGTTTCCTTGCTTTTTCACTTTTCATTAGACTACTTTATAGTCAAAATCGGACTATAGCTGGCGCTCTCTTTCGGGCTTTTGACGATAGGATCTCCCCCCTCTTTCCTCCCAAGGAATTGGGGATAGAGTAATAGATACAACTGCTTGAGTATTAAATTTCAAATCCTTTAAAAAATTTCTATACTTAATCCGAAACCATAATTCTTTCAATACTCGTACAGTCGCACATGGACGAAATCGATTCAGTAACGTTGCTATAGCCGGTGGTCATAAAGGTCTCTGAAAGATCAATTTCGAGTATATATAATAAAATTTAAACGACGCCAGTCTGCGGTAAATTTATTCTCATTTATCGGAATTATCGATGATTGATACGCGCTCATTATGGGAAAATTTATTTTAAAAGTGAGCGTGAAATTTACTCGAGTTTAGTTATGTATTATTTCATCGTATCTAATAATTACACTTTTTTTTCTTCTTTATATTTATTGACCTACATTCGCGTGTAACTTATTAGAACTCAATCAGTCAAGCTGACTTGTAAAAATATAATGGTATAAATGTCAGATAACCCATGTAATATACACGATTTTTAAAACGTTCATTAAAATATTTCGGCGTACGTAGTACATGTAGCTGCATAGTTCATACTACACTATAAGTACATTGCGAACATAATTTGAACACGTATTACAATAAATGATTTGATTTTTTTTTTGCGCATGTGAAGGCTACTAAGGTCAATGTCAACGCTGTCCTTAATCGATAACACTTTTAACTGCTTCGAAACCTATTACCTAAAAAGTTTTCTCATTAATGACCATAGATATTGCCGCACTTGTTCTATAGAGAGGTGCTCGATTACTTAACACAGGCACCTATCCTATAGGTATATACGACGACGCGCAACGTATACATAAGAAAGAGAGAACCCTAGTATCAAAATTCGTAACACTTTTAATTATTTATTAATGACCGTAATTATCGCTCCAGTGTATTACCGACCAGCTGATGAAGAATTGCATAACAGCAACCTTTAGGTACCTATTGGAAAATGCTATTCCAAATCCAAACTATAATACATTGTAAATCGATCGCCAAGGTTTATATTCACATGTGTAAGGAACGTGTAATACCTCTCAATAGGTAAATTAAAAAAAAAAGCATCGCAATGCGTTGCTTTTGGAGGCTGATTTTCGTAAAATAATTGCGATATGCGGATTGTTCCATTCGTGGTGGAATAAATAAAATGAACGCTTTACGATGCTTTATCCAGATCAGTAAGAAGGGTACAGAAATTTTCGGCTGTTTCACCAGATAATCCCTTTAAAGTGTGTTGGTTTTATGATATTTTAACTTTTGAACCTCCCCTTTTGGGGCACCCCATTGAGGTCAAACCCCCTAAATACTTTGGTAAAGCTGGAACAGTATATTCGAAACCCGGAACAGCGACACCTATGTTTGAATTCTGCCAGATTTATAATTTTGAACCTCCCCTTAAGAAGCTGAATTCGGGTCTGTGGTTCAAATCGTTATGAAAAGCGTATTCACTACTCACAAAAATCGCAGAATGGGGCTTATTCGACTTTTAGCTGACCGGAATTCATATTTTTGTCGCACTAAATTTTCCAATATTACTTTTTTTTTGGTTTTCTACATAGCCCCCCCCCCCCACCTCCACCAGGACATCTGCGGAAAAAATGAAAAAACTGAAATGCTCGTCTTCAAATGCTCTACAGCGTTTGTTTGAATCGATTTTTCGATTTTTTTGTTGTAACCGATCTACGCTCGGAGAAAGTCGAGGACTTTTTCAACAGAGGCGCCCCACTCATACTTTGAGAAAAGGAGCTGGTCTGGTATTTTTATTATTTTACATAGTAGTGGGAAGTACTGTACAAAACAACCATTCTTGAAAGTGAAATTAGCCGATTTTTTAAATTATTTGTATCAATGGAAAATTTAAAAAAATGACTTGTTTCTGCATGTCTTAGCTTTCACCCCCCCCCCCCACTAAAAAATTCCTAGGAAAAAATTCATAGAAGTAAAAATATTTGCTTTTTGGTTCTCTACAACTATGGTTTCTACATTTTTTTCATGAATGCATTATTTAAGAGTCAAAATTTGTACCCCCGACCCCGCAAAAAGGTGAAGGAAATTTAGGAATATTGAAAAACATACTTTTCAGTACCTATGCATGAAATTTCTACTTTTCGTGAATTTTTATTGGGTTTGAGCGTTTTTTGAGCTAAAAAACTGTGCACCATGCTCGGGGTGATTTTTTATTTTTCAGAAAAACACATTTGAGGATCTTTCCCGTGAAATACGTGTGCAAAATTTTTTTTTATCCTTGAACAACAGATTCCAATTTAAATTTTCCAAAAATTTTGGGACTAGTAGGCACGCGCTAAAATCATTTTTTTGGACTGAAATTTATTGGGAACCCATTTGAACGTAAAAGAAATACTTTTAGGGAAGGTAGGTCCAGTAAAAACGTTTATTTCGAAGAATAAGTGACACCCTAGTACAGCAAGATATTAAACAGAATAGCTGAAATCTCCACAAAGGCTCATCTTGGACCCCGACGTACCAAATATCATCTCCCTGAATCAATTTGGAAGGTGGATCAAAATCCAAAAGCTTCAAAAAAACCACTTTTGTGGAGCTTTAAGTGAGGTACAATAGGATTGAGAAGTCGAAACTCCCAAAAGACGCATCTACGATCCCTTTTGAATCTACATACCAAATTTCAACTTTCCAACTCAATTTGGAGTGGAGATATTAGAAGGATCGATTCGTTGCGGTGAGGGGGGAGTGAAATAAGGTCCTAACACCATAACTTTTAAAAAATACATCTATTGCCTGTATTATTAACCCCCTACCTTAATTTGGAGGGAAGATAAGAGTGAAAAAGCTTTTTTTCAACGTCAGAAAAGAGGGGGAAACTACACATCTCCTCTGCTAACTAACGCAGGAGGCTAATTTTTTGATATGTTACACAGTTCAGAATTCTCTATTAATTGGCTCAAAAAGGAATAATTTTTGCGATTTTTGCGCCTTAGCACTCCCTCCCCAAATTTTGACATGACTGAATTTGGACCCAAGAGTTTGACGAATACGAAAAGGTTATACTGTGCTGAAAGTTGATTTTTCGTTGAATATTTGTGATCAAAAATGGGCGAATTTGATTGGCAAAAATTCAGAAAAATTTTCAAATTTATAATTTACTCACCACCTTTTACCGTTAAAACTCATTTTTTTGAGCTAGCTTATTTTGGAGGGGAGTTATGCGAGGAATAAACTCAAAAACGAGAAAAAACGACCAAAATCCGCATTTTTGGGGGTTGTGAGTGGATGCAATGATGCTGAAAAGTTGAGACCGCGAAAAAGCACATCCAAGGTCCCTACTAAATATACATGCCGATTTTCAGTTCCCTAGCTCTATTTGGAGGAGAGTTATACGAGCAGCAATTTCAAAAAACTCAAAAAATGAGAAGCCTTACCAAAAAACAATATTTTTGGGGCAGTGAGGAAGTGCAGTGGAGCAGAAAATAGTTCAGACCCCTCAAAAGATACATCTAGGGCTTGTACTAAATGTACATACCAAATTTCAACTTCCTTGCTCATTTTGGTAGGAAGCTAGGGAAGGAACAGCCCTTTTTCAAGGTCAAAAAGGGGGTAAAACCCTCAAATCTCCTTTTCCAATTGATCTAGAAGGTTGATTTTTGGATATGTTATACAACTTTGGATTTCTTATCGATTTACTTGAAAAAGAATAATCTTTGTGTTATTGGCTCCTCAGTACTCCCACTCCCCCAAATGGGGCAAAATAGAATTTTGACCCAAGGTCATCCCCACTCATATATATCTAATCCGCCGCCAAACTGATCCGATTGACCGAATTGGAGCGATTTCGATCAGTTTCAAGCAGAGTAAATGATTTTAGTGTTCGAATTCTTCCATGATTAAAAATGAATACCTTCAAATTATAACAAGCTACCTAGACTACAAATTCTGCTTCACTGACGGTTCAAAAATTGAATCCCAACATGCCGGTTACGCTTTCTCCATCGACGGACTTACCC
>FIZR01000797.1:0-16539 GCA_900060175.1 Ferrisia virgata | reverse complement strand
AAAAAAAAAAAAAAAAAAAAAAAAAAAAAAAAAAAAAAAAAAAAAAAAAAACGCAGAACAATAAATACGTCTAAGCAAAGCGAGACTAAAATTTGGAAAAATGAGAGGTTTTTACCCACCCAAAAAATCATCAACTCTAGAATTTTCGTAGAGATTGATATTTAGTTACAAGGTTTTTGCTTCTAAAACAAGTTCTCAATTTTTCCCATCTCGATGAACTCCTCTCCCCTCTCCCTTGTGCCTCAAATTCGAAACAGTTCAGATCCCCCCCCTCCCCCACAAATTCTATCGGAAATTGGTTTATTTTGGCCTAAGACTAAGATCAACAAAATTTGAGTCTGAACAAATAACATCAACCCCGTTCACCGCAAATGCTCCCATAGTTCTTATGAATTTTCAAATTACACGAAAATTAGTCGTTTTGACCATAATACCTGAACGTGTGACCGCATTAAAATAATCCTATTAAATTGCGACTACCAAACAGAGATCCACTGGAGAAAAAAGGCACATAGTATTCCCAAAATCGTATAGAAATGGCAAAAATGCAGCTCAGCTCCTCAATGTACCTTCGAGTTCCAATATCCATTAGATACCTCTAAATATAATACTCGAATATTTCTGTCCTATTGTAAAACCAACGGCAGCAGACAGTATTTGGGGGGTGGGAGTAGGGGGCACACGCCGATGTTAAGATGATTTCAGAGATTTTTGCTTTATATTAAGAGAGTTGTGCCTTCCCATCTATTGGATTTTTTTTCAGTCTCAATTTACCAAGATTACTTCAATTTGTATAGTCCAAATCATAAGCAAACAAATTACTATTCCAAATCCTCCACGTAAACCACTTTTCACCGAAATGTCGACCACGAATAACCATATAAATTAGAATGAAAAATTTCAAAAAAAAAAAAACACACACAATTCATCCCTATTACGTCGAACGTCTCGTAACCCTAATTACGTCGGTTGGTCTAGCAATCGAACTTGGTCGTCGTCTTCGTCAGTGAACACTGACTGAACAGCGTCACTGGCGAATTCTTGAGCTCGCTCTGTTTAGCTACCTGCCACTTGTTGAACGCTACTGCCAAACACTTGTTACGTTTCTCGTCAAATAAAAGCGAAGCGACCCGATGAATGAGCTAGGGTGAAAGAGAAAGACATACATAAACGCTGCACAGTACACAGACACATCGTAAGTCTACGTGTACAGTTGAAGAAAGAAAGAAAAAAAAAAAAAAAAAAAAAAAAAAAAATGACATTTATCAAGTAGATTACATGCAAGAAAAAATACCGCATACATATTTTTTATTATTATACATACGATTAGCTGTCTGCTAGGTAAGTGTAAGTAAGTAGGTACATAATATACAGTATATGTATGTATTTGGAGCTCGGTGTAGTACTGTTGCCGGTCAAAATACTCGGTACAACTCGTTAATTACGCCTCGTTATTATAACACGGTACATTAATGCATATACATACATATTCACGGTGTACTTAGCGATCTTATTACCGGGGCCAGGTGTATTATATGAACGTATTGTAGGTACCTGTAGCATGTATGTACTTCTACTTACTTACTTACTAGTTACAGTATACCTACAGCATATCTATACGTATGTAAGTCTACCTACGTGTCCGAGAAGCTAAAAATTTTTCAGCGCATATTACATATTATCACACTCTTCGTACACGTACTACAAGCCAGGTATCAAGTAAACTGTAACGTTGACGTTTGAAAGTAGTTGTACCCCAAGTAAAAGTATAATAGTAATATATGTACCTGTCTAAATATTCAAATTGAATTTTATTGTGTCGCCAGATGGATAAATAGGTACGTACATACGTAGACGTACTTACGTAGGTAGGTAGGTAGGTAAATAATCGAGTGTACCGGAGGGTAAGGGCATGACCGCTGTGATGACTAATCAAGCTACTCTGGCCATGTCGACGACTATGACGAATACATGTCTTATTACGAATATTAATAGTATAACTACACAGACATACACAATTACACGTATGTCTATGTACTTTATAAACGAGTACAGCTCACTCGTACAGCACATAGAAAGACTGGCTCAACTCTCAACACTGATAGAAAGATTTATAGCACGACGATGGTACGCAAATATGTAATACATACCTACTTATGTATGCGAATGTACGAATGTATGTATTTGCGAAACAGTATCATATAAAGCGAGTAGGGAGAGGGGCACAACTCACGCTTATACATACAGCATGTCAACGTTTTACTCGGAATTTCCCACCTCGTCGTTCCATCTTTGGTACATCTATCTACATACATATACATACATACATTTTTCGTACGTAGAATGGCGTCGAAGGTGTAAATTTTTTCGGCAGACGACGCAACCGACCACGTCCCAATCGTATTCTAATACATACATTTCGTTTACTTAGGGCGTTGGCAAGTCGATGTTAATACACATACTGTACCTGATACATATGTACATGTGTAGGTACGCAGGTACTAGGTTTACGGGGTACAAAGTTGAAAAATAAATGTAAATTTTTTATCAAACTATTTTGCCTGCGCGTTAATGGCCGTAAAAAAAAAAACAAACGAATGACAGGCAGTAGAATACTGACTCAAGAAAGGTGAACTTTTTGTGCGTGAGTTTCGCACGTAAGGGATTTCCCCGAAAATTTCAAAACGTTTGTACGGTATTTGCTGTATTACCCGGCAAGTCTGTATCCTTGCGTATAAAAGCCACAGGGAAAGCGAATGATGGTAATTACGTGGCTAACATTACCTATTTCCCATATTACCAGGCTCGTGCTTGTGAATTAGGTTAAAATACAACTTCGCTATCAGGCCCAGCAATTCGTATCTCTCTCACACAAACACACACAACGTACTTTCGATACACTGTACACATAAGATACATGATAGTGGTACAAATAAAGATATTGAAGATGGAGAAAAATTACGAAATAACTGATTTTCATTGCATATCACAATCATGAGAATTGAATCAGCTTTGCGGATAGGAAGGGTTCAACGGAGCTAAAAAGTCGAAATACTCAAAAAGGCACATCAAGAATCTCCACAGACGGAACATAACCAATTTCAACTTCCTAACCCACTTTGGAGGGGAGCTATGCGAGGAACAAACTCAAAAAATGAGAAAAAACGACCAAAAAACCACATGTCGGTGCTGTGAAGGGGTGAAATGGGGTTGAATAGTCGAGACCCCTAAAAGGCACATCTACAGCCCTTATTAAACGTACATACCTAATTTCAACTCCGTAGCTCAATTTGGAAGGTATGCGAGGAACAAACTCAAAGAATAGGGGGAAAATGACCAAAAAACCACATATTTAGGGCTGTGAGGGGAGTGAAATGGGGTTGAAAAGTCGAGACTCCCAAAAGACACATCTAGGTGCACTACTAAATGTACGTACCTAATTGCAAGTTCCTAGCTCAATTTGGAGGGGAGTTATGCGAGAAAATAACTAAAAAAACTCGAAAAACTCAGAAACCCAATAAAAAAAAATCACTTTTTTGGGACTGTGAGGGGGGGTGCAATAGAGCTAAAAAGTCGGAAAACTCAAAAGGCACATCTAGGGCTCCAACTGAATGTACATATCAAATTTCAACTTCTAAGCTCAATTTAGTGGGAAGATAGGGGAGGAAGAGCTTTTTTTCAGGGTGAAGGGGGGAGGGGGTTCGCCTACTATCGTTCCTCCTAATTGACTTGAGAGGTTAATTTTTGGATATGTTATACAACTTTCGGTTCTCTACGAATTGACCCAAAAAGGGGCTATTTTTGCGTTTCTGGCTCCTCAGCACCTCCTCCTCCAAAATGGGGCAAAATTAAATTTTGAACCAAGGTCATCCCCATATAATCCGCCACCAAATTGAGCCGAATAACCGAATTAGAACGATTTTGGCCGGTATCAACCGGAGTAAATGATTTTAATGATCGAAAAAAATAATAATAAAAATAAACATTTACCATAGCTAAAAAGCGACTTAATGGTCTTCTAGGACCCCAAAACGAATTTTGTTGATATCTCCCCCCTCCCCCCAACCTCCTTCATCCACCGTTAGTCGATAGACTGTAATAGTCTGGTTTTCATTGACACAAAATTATAAAATAACTCACGTACGAGTAGATAATGGTGCACAAATTGAAATCCATGCTGTGAAAATTGGTACTCACCTGGAACAAAGAAAAACAAAAGTTACAGATTAGTCATTGCCAATAATATTATTTCTCAGCATGATTTATCAAAGTAAAATTTACGTATTGGAAAAAAAAGAATTGATAAAAAAGCAGTATGTGAGCTTGTCTCACGAAATGGGAAAAAACGAACAAGTTTGTCCATTTAAGCCCTTCAGCATCTTTTCCCCCGAATTTGGGGTTAACTGAACTTTAAACCAAGGTCATCCCCACTCAAAAATAACAAATCCGCCATCAATCCAAGTCTACTGCCTAAATTTGACCGATTTTCGTCGGTATCTAGCTAAGCAAATGATTAGGAAGGACTTCGATGGTCTTCTAGAACCCTAAAACGGATTTCGTTGATACTCCTCCTCTCCTCCGTAGGTCGATAGTTTGTGATAGTCTGGTTTTAATCGACAATAAGTCATAGCAATTCAGACCAAAAAACCACTACTTTGGAGATGTGAGAAGGTAAAATGAGGCTGAGAAGTTGAAATCCCCAAAACACACATCTAGGACCTAAATGACAAATCTCAACCTCCTACTTAAATTTGAAAGGAAGATAGATGTTAAAATTAGAAAAACTGCAAAAAAAAAACACTTTTCGGGGCTGTGAAAGGTTGCAATGGTACTGTAAAGTTGAAACCTCCAAAAGGCTCATCTCAGACCCCCAACTAAATATACATGCTAAATTTCAATTCTTCAAATGAATTTGGTGGGGTGGGGGGGGGTGCATAGGGCAGCCTTTTGTCGAGGTCAAAAAGGGGAGAAACCCGGACAGCTCCCCTCACAAGCTAATTTTTGAATACGTTTGATTCACTGTCGATTGAGTTCAAAAGTGACAATTTTCGAACCTTTAAATAATTATAAAATCTACTGTCAATCTATGCCCACCGCCCAAATTTGATTGATTTGTTAGAGCTGAATAAATGGATGAGAATAATAAAAAATAATATCCGACTGGCCCAAAAATGGTTTAAATGGTATTTTAGGAGGCCAAAAAGAATCGTTGATCGATAGTTTCTCATAGTCTGATTTTCATTGACAATATGACATAGAAAAAACCAGGCTAAAAATATTTCAAACAACGATAAAACATTGGACGAAGCTACTTCGCATGGTCATTTGTTGTGACAAATAATCTGCTTCTAGTCCACGCCACGTAAATTTTTAACATCGTGTACTATCACCACCATGTCATTAAATTATCGCTTATAAGAAAAAGAAAACAGTAGGAGGAAGATCGTATTTTGTATGCATAATTACGTGTACACGTGCGTGTTGTCGTTTATTTGGTCAAATAAGAGGTTATATCGTTTTGTTATTTTTTTCACCCTTTTACCGAACGGTCCGGTTCTTTTTAAAACATTTCTCATTACGTCTTTCTAGCACGTAATTAGACGGTACGGTATTTCCCTTACATCTTCGTCTAATTATACTTGTCCAGTAAAATAGTTATTATTGATGAAAGAATTAAAAACAGCACCGAGAAAATGAACGGAGGAAAGGAGTGATGTTTAGATACACGCGCAGCAATATACCAGACTGACTCAGAAATAGTTAGGTCGCAGGTGACGTAGACAGGGTTTTTCTACTCTTACAGCAGCATCTTTTGAGAATAAATTAAAATTTTGTGTAAAGCAATGAAATGGAATGGAATAGAGGAGAAGTTGAAAGCAGGGCGAATGAAATAGATAAAGAATATCTAAGTATATCGACATACTAATTTCGAAAAGGACAGCGACGATATCTTACTTTCGCCGCCAAGTAATGTAACAAATTTAATTAAGAATTCGGCTGATCTGGTGGACGTGTTTGGAAAACTGCGAGAAAAGCTTATATTTTCTTAAATTTTAGACGCGTAGGATGAAATTTTCAATCGATATAGAGGTGAAATTTTATACAGTTGGGTATCATTATTCCCATATAAGGACATGTTTGAGCCATCAATGAACTCACATACTCGTTAACCTAAAGTGGACTGTTCCAGTTCATCGATCTACGACGATCACCTATGAGAGAAGAGGGGAGGGAATATTAATAATATTGATTTCAAGGTCTTGAAAGATCAATGAAATCATTTTCTGACATGTCAAATATACACTTTTTACTGGACCCCCCCCCCCCCCCCCCCCATCGGAATCACCAAAGACTAAAACCGTTAATAACTTAAAATGTTCGTGGATTAAAAATAAGAATACACAAAGAGATGATTTTGAGTGAAAATTCATCTCAGACAATGGAAAGAGGGGGTATAGCGGAGTTGAGTGAAGAAAAAACAACACTTGACTTGACTGATTTTTCAGTACTTTTTGAGTTGAAATCTTCGCAAATAAAATTTTATCCTCCGGGATCTGCGAGGAGGGGGATACTCCTTTCTAAAGTGCGGCCATTTTTTTTAACGTACCAATCCAGTCTTTCACTCACAAGAGTCGAACCCCCCCCCCCCCCCCCCCCGTCACAACAAAACTTGTTTCAAAGACTAGATTTCGGTTGAAGATTGCAAAATCATGTTTTTTCTAAATGTCAAAATTCACTTTTGATCGCCTTTGCTCGAAAATGGTGCGTCTGGAAAAAAATTCACATAGAATGAAAATCATAGAGAATAAAATTTCCATTCGATAATGTGTCTTAAAATTTTTTCTGGAGTCAACGGTTCGTGATAAAGAAATTTTCGTACTTTGGAGTTGATGAGAATTTTGAAGTTTTAATGATTTTTTGATTTTGAAAAGTCGAAAATCTTCACTACATCGCAAACCATTGACCCTCCCCTCTCCTTCTACCAAAAAATTATATGGAACATTATTTGGAAATTTTATTTTCTACAACTTCGGTTCTATGTGAATTTTTTCCAAGACGATTCGTTTTCGAGTAAAATGGAGAAATGTGATTTTTGACATTCAGAAAAAAATACAATTTCGTAGCTTTAATCACAAATCTAGCAACATTTGAGACCTTCTGAACAAAAATTAATTATTTAGCAAGATTTAGCGACTCGAAAAGTATATTTGTAATGAATGGCGAGGGCGGAATACTTCAAAAAAAAATTTTCTCCACTTCTGAAGCGAAAAACTTTTTTTTTCTCGAAAATGTCCATCTTTTTGGAAGCAATAGGACTTTTCCTTCAAGCGAATAAATGGGTTAAAATTTTCCATAAGAGCATCTCAACTAAAATCGACTATTATAACACATCTAAACAGTTATGCGGAGGGAGGGGTCACCTTATCGATTCAGAACACGGAAAAAATTAGGTTTCGAAGATGAGCTGGGAAGCTGAAATTTCTCGTGTAATGGCTCTAGGCGTGCCTTTTGAGAGTTTCGACTAAAATTCGACATACAGATTCAGCAGTTACTGTAAATGTGACTTTCGGGGGTATCAATGCTTCACTCCAAGATCAACATGTAACCTTACAACTAATTACGAAATACCACAAACCCTTCTTGCAATTCAAGTCCAAAGAAGTACGACATAATGGATAACCTTCAATATTTATCTCAACACCTTTCTACCGACACTGCCTACCAAGATGACAATGATGACGAATGAAAAAGATAAAAAAGACTGAAAGATTAATATTTGATACGGCAGAATATCTCGAGTATGTAAAAGAAGAGGAAAAAAAACTCGCAAGAATTTGCTAGTTGGAAGGATTTGTGTCGAGACATTGAGGTGTTTTGTTTCACTCACTCAAGTCGAGCGGGATAATCTTCCCATACCGTGATCTTGGATATGATTACGACGTAATAAGTATACCAATTTGCTCGTTTCGTATATCTATTTTATTTCAGAACAAAGAATGGATATTCTCAACTTCGTTGAATGATTCGTGAATGAATACACATTACTTCTAGACTGCGAATCGGTATCGAGAACTGTATCATTTTTTCAAATATTGAAACTGACAAATCCTTCATTATTTCGGGAATTTCTAAAAAATTTCCACAAATAAAAGAAAAAAACAAAACAAACCATCTCGAATGAATCATATAACCAAGACGATCTTCATTCTCGAGTGAAAATCAAATACTTGATCGAGTACCTCTACCTACAATATTTAATGCCAATTAAAACTGCAACAAAAAAAAAAAAAAAGAAATTGCTTCGCCAACGAATGATTTTCAATACGCACCTAAGGCCAATATCGAAAACATATCACGTAAAAATTTTTTAGATTGTTTTCTATATCGTTATGAAATATTGATAACGTAACGTAATGCGAAATTCTAAGAAAACGATTTATAATTATCGTATACTATTATGAGCCAGCTTCAACAAACATTACCGATTCTTTTCACTCTCTCTGCACGCCCAACAGTGCAGCAGACCTGCATAAGCATAACATGGCATATTGCACACAGACAGATAAGTATAATATGCAGTGCCAGTGCCAAAGCCACCGCACGTTGTGGTTGGTTCATCTATGGCGAGCTTGTTCTAACCTATACAATACCTACTGTACATTGGAAATACCTACCACACGAGTTTGAATTTTTTTACTCCGACCCATATACATATTATGTTTCCAAATCGGTCATGATTGATCGAATGTACCAAAATAAACACCACACAACACACCAAGCTCTTCAAAAAGAGTCGAGTACGGTGCAAGAACTACACAAGAAGTACTATTCATTTTGGGTTTTGATCAGGTCTTACGAGGGAACGGTCAGACGTATCCATTACTAATCTGCACAAATAGTTGCCCATCATGCGGTACTACAAGCGTCTACATACATACTATACTTCTTTGCCTCGTGCAGAACTAGTTTTCGTCTAGCAGTGCGGCAAACTTCGAAAAAATAATACAAAGGCCTGGAATGAGTAAAAAGGTCGTATGAAAAAGTTGCCTAACTCAAAATCTGAAGGGGCGGTGATTTGAAAAAATCAAATACACGTAGAAATAGTTTTGGTGATTAAGGATTCTTGCGTAAGTCTCTTCAAAGCGAGCAAAAATTGTCCTGCAGGAAAATTGCGTACCTTAAAAATTGAAGGGGTCGTGTGCTTGGCAGTTTCATACACTCTAACCGATGTATTTTATTCTAGTCTCTCCGAATCAAAATTGATATAAATTATTATTACTATTAATAACACTGAATAAGGAGGAAAATATAATTCGAATTCCATACAGTCCCTTCAATTTTGAAGACAGGCAATTTTCGTAAATAACTATTTTTATTCACGTAGAAGAGTTGTGCAAGAATCCTTAATTACAAAAAAATATCTCTAAAAATTTGTGACTGTCCCTTCGAAATTTGAGTCAAGCAACTCGTTCATACGACCATTTTTACTTATTTCATTGGAATCTATCCAATCCGTACGTAAGTATTATTTTTCTAAACATAAAATAACGTTTCTCAATGTTGGTGACATTGCTACGAGAAAACTAGCTTCGAGTCAGACAAAAAAATATCACACACCTCACACAAACTTTTTAAAAGTTCCTACCCCTCCCCTCCCCCCGATTTATATCCGGTTTTTGGTGAAACGGGTTTGAGAACCATATTTTAAAAAGTTGGAAGCACATAATTTGATACCTCGCTCATTAATGTGAAAATTTTTGAGCTTTAGTCCCACCCCCCCTCTCTCTCTCTCCAGATACCGTTAGGGTTTAGAGTTAAAATCAATCCAAAAATGGAATCAGTGTCTCGGAAAACTCTCGTAATCCTAATTTTAGAATTTCGGCCACCTAGAATTTCTAAGGGACCACCGTGAGACGTTACGGAGTTGATGAACGGCATCAGCATAGATGTGTATTAAGGGCAGAGGCGAGTTCAACTATGATAGTCTGACCCCCCTCCCTCATTTCTCCATACGTATCGCTGTACAGACATCCAAAAATTCAATAAATGAGCAGTTCCTGAATTTTGATCTGATTGCCAATCCAAGTTACGAACCTAATAGATGAAATTATTTCCTACAAATTTTTTCATGTAAACATTTTGCCTATCTTCATTACTGAAGGGGCAGTATTTGTTTGAAATTTATAAGCCCCTTCAAAAAATCAAGATAGGCAAATCTTGTGTATGGCAAAAAATTCTATAAAAGTTGCCTAATACGAGATTCACCATACAAAGCGACGATTTGGATAAATTTTTCGTTCTCAAAATTTTGCATCGTCTCAATTACCCCCGCCCGCCTACCTCTTCAATGTCATCATTCTAACCGCAGTTTTTAATGGTAAACCTCGTAGTAAGCTATTTTTGTAGCATTTTTTACTGCATGCAAAATTTGTCTATTTCGATTTTTTTGAAGAGGCTTACAAAATTCAAACGAATCCCCTTCGGTAATGCAGACAGGCAAAATATGCACATGACAAAATTTGTAAGAAATATTTTCATCTATTAGGCTCACCACTTGGATTGGTGATCAGTTTGAAATTCTGAAACTGCTGATTAGTTAAATTTAGGAAAATGGGCATCAAATTATTATACTCGAACTCGCCTCTTCTCTCATTACACATCTATGCTAGTGCTGTTCCTTAACTCTATGGCGTCTATGGCAGGTTAAGAGACACTGTACTATTATACCAGCGTGTGTGTGTGTGCGTGTGTGTGTGTGTGTGTGATGTGTATATGCGTTTGTGTTGGCTCTTAGTAATCACAATGTGTGAAAATGAATACATATGTTTTATGTAGTTCACGATCTACCACGTAGGTATCTATACCTACACTTAGAAGACTAGTACGTGGTGCGGTTAAGTAGGCACCAGGTATCACTCGAAGTAGCAGCGATATTTCACGGTATTGGCAACATTGTGGTATGCTCTTTTCACTCTCGAAATGCTTCTACTACGTACTACGATGATTGTGGTGGCGTTGACGATAAACGATGACGATAGACATTTAAAACCGAAATCCAGAGACAGAAATAGAAAAAAAACACGTCCGTCAAATGGCCAGCGATACACCTCGGAACGTGTTCTTGGTTTTCGGTTCGGTCAACCGAATGACATAGGTGCGGACAAAGCGGCAAAATAGTATACGCCAAATGATATGTAGGTACTATCGAGGCCGGCCAACCATAAAATAATAAATGGAAACGCGAAGAGAGAAGGCGACACAGGCAGAGCAGGTCTTCGCGTAATACAAATTATGATCTTTTATTTATCACACCTTCGCCGCGGGCCGATTTCGATCTAATAACATCGCGTGAAGTGAATTTTCAAACGACATTAGCCTCCTGTCTAGTCGTCTTATATGTATACCTTTTTTTTTTTTTTTTTTTTTTTTTTTTTTCAATCAGTTCTTTGGCCTTTTTCTCAACTAACTCTTTTTATACGTATGTACATATAACGGGGCGTGGATGTATCTGACGGTTACATCTAGTGTTTTAGGGATACAGGTTGGTTGGTGGCAAGTACGAATAGTAAAGTATGTACATGTACGTACATATCTGGTGCAATTACAATATTGTACTAGATTGATTAGAATCGAAACAAATCAGCTGCGGATTAATTCAACACGAGCGAGAGTTATTATCGACGCAATAGCCATGTCGACGGCGAATGATCGACCGATCTAGCAAAAGATAAGATCCAACGACTATATGGCTACAGCAACTCGATGATACATATCATCTGAGTGCGGTGAAGTCAACGATACAAATGGAACTAGTGCCAAGGGTGTTACTCGCTGGTATTATGTATTGAGAAACATTCCTACCGCTTTCGATGCCAAAAGTTACTCCTCTGCGTTTTAGGTTACGATGCGAGGTTGCTGGGTTATTTCGTTTTACAATTTGAACCAATTGATCGCGTTTTAGGTACGTCTACGTACGAAGCTTATATTACAAGTTAATTTGTGAAATAGACGATAAGAAGGTAGAAGCATTTGAGATTATTAAGCGATAACGTTTGTATAGGTAATTGGCTATGTACATCGTTGTACTCAAATCTCAAACGTAAGTTACACAATACCAAGCCTTCGCTAGCCTTTTTCATTACTGTACGAGCTCTCTCATCGTCTATCGCAAATGTACCTGCTAAATACCTACACATAGGTTTAGGTACCTAATTTTATCGCGTCTTAACACTTGTAACTATTTACTTCTCGTTTCATTTGGCCAATTAAACGTTGCCCAGTCGATTGTGTAATCTTTACACGTTTCAATGAACAACACGTAATTCGCCAATTTTCAATACGAGAAAATTAATAAAACAGCAAGATCGCTCGATGCATAAAATACTAGTTCATAAATCCGCTGCATCAAACGTAGAATGATTGAATTAATTATGCATTATTGTACTCAAGAGCTACGGGTATCTTCACACACCAAGAGTGAAAAAATTATTCAAAGCCAGGAAAATGATCCGAAACTAGATTACGCTATTCTTTATCACTCTGCATGTTTTACCGCGGGTTATACGAAACGATATAATAAGCAAAATAACACAAATCTACAGAATAAAAAGTGCGAAAGAAAAAGTACAACAGTATACTTATTACGCGTTAATAATTTGAAAAGTTGGCCGATCGAGCTACCTTGACATCTGGGTTTATGTCGTGTCCTGTGCACGTATTCGCCATTATACGCGTACATACGTACGTATGCAATGTACACAGTACGTAAACTCGTACTCGGTACACTAGGTCTACCTGGCTGATGGCTACCTGAGTGAGACCAACAGGCACAATATTGTGCGCTTTATTTCACGTAGAAAATCACGTACCTAGCTACCTACATACGTGTGTGGGTACCCTACCTAGTGCTATCTATTGCCCGTATAAATAAATACTCGATATTAAATATTACGCACTATGTAGTACACTTCGTAGCGTCGATAATCAATTAAGTCTACTTTCCGGAATACGCTGGCTTTCCTCTACCGTACATCGTAATCTAATGAATTAAACTGCCCAGCCATTGAGAACACATGTCGAAAAATATACCCACCTTTCTTTTGAATGGGAAGTTGGAAAATTACCTCATTAGACACCGACGGATAGTTCACGGTGTCTACTGGTAGCTTTAAATCGAATTTCATGATTTCTTATGACCTAGTTTTTCTTACATTTTTGGTTTTTTTTTTTTTTTTTTTCATTATTCTTTTTCCCCTTATTTTTTAACGCATAATAAACTGCATAGAATGGCACCGAAATGTTCACCCGAAGAATTAACCGAAACAGAGCCTGCACAGCAATGAAAAAAAAATCGACAGAAATTCGTAAAAAGTGCAGAAAATTGATCAACAATCACGAAAAAATTTAGAAAAATAACGTTGCAAATTGATCTAAAACGTTGAAGTTTGACAAAATTGAGTGAAAAATACGGAAAACTGACCAAAATAACGAATAAAATGTTAAAAAACGGGGGAAATTTAAACAAAAATTTCGACAAATAATTCGAAATTGGGTAAAAAAATTCGAAGATTTAACCTAAATAGAGCCTAAAAAGTAACCAAACTTGAAAAATTCACATCGTACAAAATCGTCGAAATAAATCGACAGAAATTCGTAAAAAGTGCAGAAAATTGATCTAAAACATTGAAGTTTGACAAAATCGAGTGAAAAATACGGAAAACTGATCAAAAATAACGAAAAAAAATGCTAAAAAATGGTTGAAATTTAACCAAAAATTTCAACAAATAATTCGAAATTGGGTAAAAATTTGACAAAAATGGGTCAAAAGTGCAGAAAATTGATCAAAAATCACGAAAAACTGTTGAATATTGGCTAAAAATATTGAAACAATTACATAAAAAATGCACAAAATTGATCAAAGGGTGAAAACTAACAAAAAACTGTATAAAATTATTGAAAATTCAGTAAAACATGGACAAAAATACGTGAAACGTGTAAAAAAAATTGAGCAAAAATCATAAAAAAAATCATGAAAAAAAGAGAAAGTTGGCCGAAAATTCCTAAAAATTGTTGAAAATTTAATAAAAAATGGTACAAAAATGGAAAAAAAATGCAAAAAATTAAATCAAAATCGCAAAAAAAAAAATGTTGGAAACTAAGTGAAAATTTTGTAAAAAATCAAAGCACGATAAAATGTTACAAAAATGAGAGAAAATTGATCAAAGATTCTTAAAAAAACACCAGAAACCAATAACAAAAACAGGTAAAAAGGCAGAAAATTGACCAAAAATCGTTAAAATCATTGAAAATTGGGTAGATTTTTGACAAATATGGATTTTTCGTGATTTTTCTTTCATTTTTTAATCATTTTTAGTCAATTTTCATCCATTCTTCAACATTTTTTCGGTATTTTTGATCAATTTTAAACATTTTGCACCTATTTTGGTTTACTTTTAACTCAAATTTTGATGATTTTCTCACCATTTTTAGACAATTTTCACATATTTTACAACTTTTCTGTAGAATTTTTCCTCGATTTTGTATGATTTTGAACAACTGTTTTATTTTTTCGTATCAATTGCTATTTTTTTTTCAAATTTTTTTCGTGATTTTGATCAATTTTATACATTTTGCATCCATTTTTGTCACTTTTTATACAAGTTTCAACGATTTTCTAACAATTTATAGTCAATTTTCACATAATTTTCAACGCTTCTGTACAATTTTCACTCAATTTTTTGTGATTTTGAACAGTGTTGTTTCATTTTTTTCAAGTCAATTTTCACCTTTTTTTTTCAAAATTTTTCCTAATTTTTGGTCAACATTTTGCATTTTTTACCCCTTTTGCCAAAAAAAAATTTTGTACAGTTTTTCGTCATTTATCATCCATTTTTTCATTATTTTCATAAATTTTTTCTATTCTAACTCATTTCAAGGATTTTCAACTATTCTTCTAACTTTATAGGTCAATTTTCAGCCTTTTTTCAAAATTTTTTCGCGATTTTCGCTACAACTTTCCACTTTTTTTTTACCTACTTTTGTCAATTTTGGCACCCAATTTTCGATGATTTTAAGAAAAAAAAGAAGAAATTAAAATTGAAACGATGGTTCTTTCTCGAGAGCTCATAGAAATTTCGTAAATCAGTCTACGCTACAAAACTTTCGAAATCCGAAACTAAAACAATAACACACATGAACTTTGCCATAAGTTCAAAAGAGGCTCATTTGAAATAGGCCAAGAAGAAGGGAGATGCCTGATTGTTACATGGCCATAGTCTCAGGATCTTTTAAAATTTGAAAACAATTTTTCCTTGACGTAACTGTGAGAAATGAACTAATGAAGCAACCATTAAAAAAAACGAGACCTTCTTGAAAATTTAAAAAAATTATAAATTTTACGATTCAAGTAGAGTGATGAACACGTCATAAAGTCGTCATTTTTTCGATTTCAGTTTCTCATATAAGTTTCTATTAAAAATTCGTAAAAAAATTTTTTTTTTCTGCATCAATAAAAATACAATTTTTTTGAAAATTTGCACCCTCGATTAGCTCGTGTACTTCTTTACCACCAACACATAAGAAGAAGGCATTCAACACAGAAAACAATAATAGATGACCCCACGAAAATCCGTTGGAAAATTCTCAAGATACCACAGCGTGGAAATCAAAAAAAAAAAAAAAAAAACCTCTATTAGCTGCAAGGTCCACTTCTTACTCTGGACCAGCTTCCAAGAAAGTGCTATCAAATTTTTTCAAAATCCGATAGCTCTTGCTGACTAACACGTATGTGCATGGGCATATATACCTTATCTACTTATACGTAGGTATTTCTATTTAGTTCCTCATCACGCTACATCTAACCGGTCACGAAATCGAGACTAATTTTAATGATTGGTTCAAAAAAGAGCGAGAATACGTCTAAAATGATGATGATACTCTGCACTATTACATCCAATATGTGCACGTAGATGTACATATATTTCCAAACCCAACGCGCATACCTTTACTTATACATATATAGTAGAGATTTACTTATACACTGGGACGTACCCTGTCTGCTTGCATCTTTCTCGCTTCTAGGTAAAACATTCACTCTCGTTGCACAGATAAGCCTCGCATACAACAGCACTAAGAGCACACGCTATACCAGACCAGAATACTGGTTTTCGTTATGATTTTTTTTTTCCCCTTTTTTTTCTTTTCACTCCATCTACGCCCGACTCTACGAAAGGGGTTACGATATCGTAGACACATCATGCCATACTCGATGCATACACCTTATACTCACGTTGCTCATTCTTATAAACACATTTACTCAAGTATCGACTCGGTATACCTACCTACATCTACATTTACACATACGTACGAGAAATACGATGGAAAAAAGCACAGCTCCTCGTCTGCAAAAACCGCTCGCAAAACTTATAATCAACCAATCCATTCGTATCGGTCGTGTACGATGTAATTTATCGTGGCTGCGAAACGCATACTTGCTGGTCTTTCTTTCTCGCTCGCTCTCTCTCTCTCTCTCTCTCTCTC
>FIZR01000796.1:0-37409 GCA_900060175.1 Ferrisia virgata | reverse complement strand
GCTGATGATCGTCAAAAAATTCAAAATCTACTATCCTTTGTTACAAAAACTGGACAAAAACCCCTTCTTTAAACAACTATTCCTTCAATACGCCTCTGGCCTCCGTTGCAAATCATGATGTTAAAAAAAAAAATTCAGAAAGAAATTCATCTTGAAAAAAAGTGCATGTATTAACGACATCTTTGAGGTGTTCGAGACAAATTCGAACTAATACCTCCTACATGGGGCACAGGTTTCACCATCCCCTCCACCTTCATAAAAAATTTAGGCAAAATTGTAGATCATGGATATGTAATACTGAAAACGATTGATAAGTTCAGAATTTTTTTTGGGATCCAAAAATCAGCCGTACTCATTTTTCATTGCCAGTTTTATCAAACCTTCCCACCCCTAAGACATATCCATGTTATCATTTTGACATAAAATCCAAAAATCAAAAACTTCACGCCGAAAATGTAACGCTTTCACAGAATGATCCCCAGGCCTAAGATATATCCATGTGAACTCAAGACATGTTATCACTAAGGGCAAAGACATATCCATGCCTATCAATATTTCAATATAAAGTACAAAAATCATTCATGCTTAATCATCTTTTATTGCGAGTTTTTGATCAAAAACTTCAAATCTAAACTCAAATATTTCAACGTAAAGTTCAAAAATCGGTCATACTCATCTTTTATTGTGAGTTTTATCAAACTTTCCCATTCTTAAGACATATCCATGTTAACATTTTAGCATAAAGTCTAAAAATCAAAAACGTAACTTTTTCACAGAATGACCCCTTATTCCTAAGACATATCCATGTCAAAAATAAAACTGCCTCATCTGAAAAACACAATAACGCATTTGGAATGAAATCGATCCGCGTGAAGAATGATTTTCATACCTCTTTCATATTCATTAGCCTGATTTTCTGAAGAGTCAGTTATGGACTATCAACCCACGACGATTGGAGATTGAAAAATGTTTAATAACACATTCTACAAATTTCCGTCAACATTTAACTGTTAAAAGTGGATCATCAAAATTCGGATTGTTCTGATTTTGATGGTCAGGACACTGATGGTCAACTGTTCTGGGCTGTTAATATCTGGATCGTCAACAGTTGGATTATGCTGGACAAAAAAGTTGAATCTTATAAAAAAAATGCTAAGCGGTTTTCAAAATTTCCAATGTTGAATAGAAATCAGAAATTTTTTAAAAGTTATGTCATTTCAAATGAAATTTGAACATCTAGAATTTTGAAAATTATTTCAGCCTTTCTTTCATAATATTAAAGTTAATGATCAAGATGTTGGTAGACGGAATAATATTGATGCTTGATGGTCTACTATTGGTGTCAACTGTTGATGAATCTAGACCATCAAAAGTTGTCAGTTCAAATCTTGATGGTTCACTACTGTTTGTCAACTTTTGAGAGTCCTCTGTTGACCATCAATGGCTAATGACCAAGTGGTGACAGATCTGGACCATCAGTAACGTTGTTGAATTTGTTTGACGAAAAAGTCGAGTTATAAAAAAAGTGCTAAGCAATTTTTCTAAAATGCTTAAAGTTAAAAAACAATTCAGAAAAATTTAGACTGGTGCTAAAGCAGGGGGAGGTAAAATGCTCACAAGCTTAGGATTATATGTCTAGGGTTCATTAGATGATATTTTGTTTGATCATATCAGATAAAAAGTTGATAAAAAATTTAGGTACTTTTCCCTTTCAGGAAAAATTCTAGATCATGGATATGTAACATTTCCATGTCAACATTTTAACATAAAATGCAAAAATCATTCATAATCATCTCTTATCACAACTTTTCGATCAAAAACTTCAAATCAAAAACGTTTACCTACTCTTCTCTTCACTCCATTTTGGCATTTAATTTTATTATTTCCTGGCAAAGTAAGAATTATATAACCATCCATCATCACTTAATCAAAAACTTCATACCAAAAATCAAACTACTTTTTTATTTTTTCATTTTTTTATCTTTCAACTCGTTGTTTTTTTTATTTTTCTATTTGTGATGCGCTCTGTGAAATAGGGCCACAAGTCGGAAAAGTACATTTTTCAGTACAGCCAAAAAATCGAATTAGGGTTGAAAATATTGATTTTCAAATTTTTCAATACTTTGAAAGAATACAATAGCTTGTCTGTAAATTCATGTTATAGAGAGCGTGATTATATTTAAAAAAGGAGTCATAAAAATGCCATATCTTGGTTATTTTTCACCTAATTTTTGATTTTTTTTAATATTCAGAATGAGTTTCTCTATCAATTGGGCCAAAAAATTCGATTTCAAGATACATATACTAAAATTTCAGATTAATATGTGAAGTGGTATTGGGGGAAAAAAATAAAGTGTGAGCAGAAACGCTAAAAAACTTTGAACAAGATTTTCTCAAAATATAATTTTTCAGCATTAAAACTTTAAAGTGCCATATTTCCGTTATTTTTCACCCAATTTTAGATTTTTTTTTAATGTTTGGAATGAGTTCCTCTATCAATTGGGTCAAAAAAATTGATCTCGGTTTGTCTACCTCGTGACCCTATTTTACAGAGCGCATCACATTTCTTTATTTTTTTTTCAATTTTTCAATTTTTGCAGTAAAACATCCATATTAACATTTCAACATAAAACACAAGTTATCATTTATTTTTTCATTTTTCAAATTTTGTAATTAGACATTCATGCCAACAGTTTAACAATGAGTGCAAAAGTTATCAACTTTTTTTATTTTTTAAATTTTTAAATTTTTTTAAATTTATATTTAATTTTTTTTTAAATATAGCTTATTTAGTGTCACAAGAGTTGGTTGAACATTATGTGACATCTGCAAATGATTTTACAAAAGTTTACAGTAAGTTTTCGAGTTTGTTAAAAAGGAAAAAATTAATTAAATTAGCATAATTTTCAAAGGTAAAAAATTTAACATTAGAATTAATTTCAAAAAGATTTCTCGAACTGTAGAATTTAGGACAAAAATGAAGAATGTGATTAACAGTTAAAAATGTGTTTCATGCGTTACATAAAGGTCGAATTGATTTTGAAAGAAAGTATTCATGAGTTAAATTGCTGCGTTGTATTTTTGGTCTGATTAGGTTTTTTTAAAGTCTTTTCTTCGTAATTGTCTCAAGCATATTTCCCCTCCAAATTGAGCTATGAATTTCAAATTTAGTATGCAGATTCAGTAGAGGTCCTAGCTGTGCCTTTTGGGGGTTTCAGCTATTCACACTCCCACCATTGGATAAAGAAAGAACGTTCCGGAGCACTCCTTTTTTTTTATTCCACTAATGGACACTTCACGTATCTTCTTAACTTCACGAAAATCAGTTTTAAAAAGGAACGCATTATGATACTTTTTTTATTTTATTTATCACCCGTCAATGCTAAGACTCGAATTAATACTATAAAAAACATGAGGTTAAGCCTAAAAAATTTTGTCGGCTTTACTCTGACTTTAAGCCGAATATGACATTTTGAAAGGATCCAACTCCAGATACAGAACCAAATATGATATGTTGGATGAATCCAGCTCAAGAGCCTCGAATTTCAGAGCCTATAATTTACAAACCGTCGGATTCAAATGTGATGTAATTTCCAAAAAAAATTACACATCCAGAACAATTATTGTAATCAATTTAATGTAGGTAGGATTTATTGCGGTTCACAATTGAATGGATCTTCTAGCATTTTTACCTATTTATAATTTTTGACAATGGAATACTCTGAAAAGGCTATCTACGAAATACGATTACCTACTATCGAAATTAACGGCAAGCAATTTTCAATTAGAAATAATAAGAACAGGTACTATATTTAATGCCCCATCACCTGTTAGTATTAATCATCTCAGCACGGTTGCAAAAAACAGAAGCAGAAAAAAAAGAATCAGATCAGATCGATGATAATCAGTAAACACAAACGCACAATTTAGCATGACGATGCTAATTAACAAATGGTAATAGGTTATGAATGAGACATTAAACAATACATCATCATAACAATGTTCTTTACTCGTACAACGTGGTTAGAAAGTGGAGGAGGACAACCGGTTGTGAATAAGGATTACACGAGTACACAAGGTCAGGGTAATAATCGATGCAACATCTGTACCAGATTATGTTTATACTTATACCAATATGCATTGTGCAAAGGTAGTTAACCGCAATTACGCGCACACCCTTTTATACTCAATTCGATAGAAGTTGTAGGAAACTGGCTAGTGTGCGGGTATCTGTCATAATTTTTTTTAGGCGAGTATTGTTTAAAAAGAATACATCTTATTCATTGATGAAATGACAAATGCGAATCGTTGACAGCGTATATATGGCCATTGTCATAATATTATTCGAGTGAAGATGGCGAGTCATATTCAAAACACAAAGACAAGTAGACGACCTCAGTGCTCAAGAGATAAATATTTAAACATGTACTTCTACTTATAGGTAAAGAATCTGCTCGTATAGTGATAATCTAGTTTTTATTAACGAACAATACAGCAGTTCAAGAGCTCAAACATATGTATACGCGAAAAAAATTAACCCAGCATTTTGACTTCTTTTTAATGCAGTCAACGTGTCGACATCTTTATAGCACACTATGTAAATAGTATTTGATTAATGGTGCCTGGTGGTGCATTATAGTACGTCGTACATCTACATACCTACTACATTATGACAGCACAAGTAGGAATAGTAATAAGCTGGTGTTAGTAATCAAATCGCTATATATTTATTTGCGAATTTACATTCGTACATATACGATGAACACCTTACCTACCGAATCGGGTACCTAGGAGGGCTCGAGGTGATTTCTACTATTAATAGTATCCTACGATGGATTACTTTGTTTCTGCTTCTATAACGATGCATAATGATCAATTAAGATGGACATAATTAACCGCATGAGCGCGAAAAATGAACCATCTAGTTTTCTAGTTTTATAGTTGTTTGTCAAGATGTAATGACCTTTCAAATCGTTCTAACGTACTGTGAAACGATTTCCTGATAGATATCTATATTTTACTCGCTTCGTACGATACTATTATCGCACTGTGTTCTTTTATATATACCTATATTACTTATTCGCGACGTAAATCGAAAAAAAAAAAAACGATGGTATTACTTGATGTACGCAGTATTTAACAGATCATTATCTTGCCACAACGTTCTTTTACCTAACGCTTATGTTGTAGGTGAATGGCTTTCTTTACGAAATTGAAAAATCTTTGTATTGAAAAATCAATTGAACTTGGAAATCTCAATTCGATTACATGTGCAGCAAACATATTCTATAAGGATCATAATGAGCAAACGGCTTTCATTTCATATCTAGTTTTGTGTCTTAGTAGGAAACAATGACCCATCAGATATGTGGTAGGAGTTGGAGTGACAGGTATGAGTAGAAAGGATACTTTTCCAACTCCGGATTTTTAAAAGATAAAGGATCATTTTTTTCAAATAACGATCTCCGCTATAATTAATTTTCTTAAAACCTATCACCCTCAATATAACTGTTGCCCCAAATGTTTTTTCTGAAATTTCATACGCCGAGTAAAGATTTTTCTCAAATACCATTTACCACCTGCCAAGACATACATACTTTGATGTTATCACTTATCCTTTCAAAACTACATTTTCTACAGCTCCGCGGGATTGCACTAAAAAAACTGGAATTTATGAATGGATTTCACATATTTTGGAACGTATTCTAACTTGTATTCGAAATTTGTACGTTTTCAAAACTGTTGCAAATCGCAACTAACATTGAAATTGATTTTTTTTTTTACACAATATATGTAAGTTGGTTGTAATGTAAACAATATAATATTTGTTATTGGTTTTGTTTTGTTTGTTTACAATATTTGACGTTACAAACCCATATGTTTGTAATAAAAAGATTTCGGTTTTTAACCATGGGGGGGGGGGGATAACATTTAGACACTGAAAGGCTAAGATGGAAGTGGATATGGAAATCTCTTGCTCCACGGGTAAAAGATTTACAGTATTATGGTTTATAGTTTCACTTGTTTTCCCCTGTAGAGGCACTCTTCACTAATTCTGGTTTGACTTGAATCAGAAATTATTCTTCCAGTAGATAGAAATGTGAAAGAATCTACATCATAACTACATTTGAGATCTTGACCAATCAGAATTGGGAACAGGCGGGATTGAACGAACTTTCTAGGGTGGTCTGGGCAAATTTTAACTATGCGGCCATAAATCTAATCGTAGCAGTAGGGATGCTCGAGCGAAGATTTTGAAATTTGAACACTATTTTTGCTTTTTAAATCATTGAATCTGAGAAATTTTGGTTCAAACGGATGAAAAACCCACCGGATTTTCTCGGTGTTCCGGTGGGTTCATCCGACTCTGGGAACAGGTTGAACAAGAATTACTGAATAGCGCTCCTAATGGAGAAGTTTTGAGTAACTTCGGTCAAAAGTCTACTTAATTCAGTCCGCGAAATAAACTTGGAGCACTAGTGTGTGATCAACAGGAACGTTTGTTTATAATCAAAACAGGACTTTTCTTATCAAAATTTGAATACGTGACATCGCGTTGCACATTAAAGATAACAAAAGTCGCACACTAGCGCTTCAAGTTTAGTTCTCGGACTGAATTAAGTAGACTTTTGACCGAAGTTACTCAAAACTTCTCCATTAGGAGCGCTGTTCAGTAATTCTTGTTCAACCTGTTCCCAGACTGATTTCCATCTTGGTGTTTCAGTTTTTGTACCCGGATCAGAAGAAAAATTATCCTAGCAGATGACTTTCAAACTTTGAACACGTTTTTTTCAAAAATTGTGCGCTTTTATGAATAATTCAAGAAAACCAAAGTTGTGGAACACAAAATTCCTTACTATCAGTTTGATCATTATGGTCTATTCTTCTCGACAATGCACGAAAAAACTTTGAACTTTGAACTTTGAACGCTCAATTTCAGTACACCGACAATCAACTTGGAATTCTTGATGATTTCTTTTCTTATGTAAAATTGTAAATACGACAAAATTTTCATTTCAATCGGCTCATTTGGGCAAAAGTTATTGTTATTGCATCAGAGTTCAGAAGGAAATGAACTTTTAACCATATTTCACAAAAAAGATGATAAGTTATCCATTTACCACATCATTAAACCAGACTCGGTCAAGATCAAGAACCTCATCGCAGGAAAAATATCAAATAACGATGAACTTAAGATCTCAGTCTACAAGGTCACCTTTTTACAATATCAAAACTAGGTAGGTACTAGGTACCTAAACCTTGTTCGTATCGCTCTCTTCAAATGGCCAATCTCTGTGAAACCGTCGAATCCACATATCGCTGATCGTCGCGTCGTCGTTGTCCAACGATGTGCTCCGAATTATAAATCTCCTCACATAAACAATCTTCGGCAGGCACAGACTATCCGTGTTGTAATTACATGGTAACTAATCTTCGTTCAATTAATATTCACCAAACGCTTTGGCAACCAAGCTGCCATATTACGAGGTGAGGCATCGTGCTGGGTACCTACAATTAAGATACCAACCATATGAAATTTTAAGCCGGAGCCGGCTTTTAAAAACCTCTGCTGATGGTCTTCGAAGCGCCGCACCGCGCCGTTAACAAACTATCGAGACCGCGCGGACGTTGCACGTCGTCGTTTGAAAATTTATTTAAAATACCGGCGCGTGCATCCATGAGTCATGTATATGTATTTATTGGCGTGACTGACAGCCCAGCGTTGATATTTATCTTGTTTACGCTGTAGCTACCGTATTTACAAGTGGCTCAAACTACAAGCCTAGCCTTTTCGAGCTGTAGCGCGAGAGGACGACGACGATGCGGGCGGTGGTGTCGTAAATTGAAACCGAAAACGCATCTTATGATAATCTTGTATTGTAAATGGTATTTGGCGAAATATAATCACCAAAGAGGCACGCCCAAGTCATTTTAAAAAAAGAGGTTGGAATTTGCGAAGTGCTTGACCTCATCTTCTTCATCATACTATAAACATCTCATATGTACTTTTATAACTACCTACTTGAGTCTTTAGTCAATTTTCTTCTTTTTTTTTCTGTTTTTTTTTAGAGCGTATTTTTTCTATGCAAGAATTTTCATTACATCTGTTCTACAATTCTCCCGTTACCCTTCTCTCCTCGTTGTTGGAGTTCTATTTAACATCGTCGGTCGTCGATCGGAAGTAAGGTTCCAACGATTACCAATACATCATTTTTCAATTAACTGTTCAAACATATCTTTACCATAGATTTATGATCGCCTGCTTTGTAAGTAAAGTATTAGTAGTGCCATTTCTTTATGCCTGGACGTACAAGAGGTATATTTACGTCAGTAAACGACAAACATATCCCAGATACCGTGGTTATCTCGAATACCTGATCTAGGTGGTATACTTAGTGGGGTGTCTGTTCAATACATGGTACATATATGGCGTGTGCATTACATCACCACGTGTGTTAGCGCGTAAAATTCGCTCAAATCGAATCTCTTAGAGCTCTTCTGCCATTCGTACCTGTTAACACCTTTCTCTGTCGTTATCGTTGTCGTCGTCGTCGTCGTCCAACAATCGATTACATAAAAAAAATTCCTCATTATTGGAGGACAATTACTCCATTTCGGAATGAAATGGAAAAACTCGTTGGAGGAATTATTATTTCCAGAGCCTGTACATACAATATTGAAAAGAGTAGGTAATCGAATGTTTATAAGAATACTTATACCGCTGCCATGACATTATGTTTCGCGACAAGGCGCGCAGTGATTCTCAGCATTTCATTTCCATCAATGAACACTGGTGGGATTCCATATACGACACTATTTCACTCCTTTTATTTTTGCGAATTTTTTTTTACAGCTGTTTGCATACAATTGTAATTCCATCTTCAGTGTGGGCTAGCAGGCGGCCATTCGACGGCAAATGACTTATTGTCAAGAATTAAGTCTTTTTGTACAACAGACTCGAATATTCCTGTAGAATCTGGCAAATGTATTCGTGATTTGCATACTTAAATTTGTATGTTTCACTGCCTACGGGCGAATCAGACGCGTTTATTAGTTCAAATCTTCGACTTAAATCGCTCTCTTGTAATTTTTTCATTTGGTAATTCGATCAAAATATTCAAGGCTAATAGTCAGTCATAATAAAATCATTAATCAGAGAGAAGAATTTCAACTATTTAAAATTTTTCCATTGTATGTATTTCTCCTACCGTCATCTGATTGAATTCACGCAAATCTGAAGCTACAATAAGGTGTAATGCGACACCATCACAAGCTACATATATGTAAATTTATTGTTTGAATTGATTTACATTTTTTATCCAAATGCTTATTAAATTATAAAGGACTGGTCGAAAGAAATTCATTTGCGGAGGAGCTTTACAGTTTTTCTTCATTTTTTAAGGACCATCACAAGAAAAAATCTAGATTAATTAAAGTGTTAGGTTATGAAGCTATCTCATTTACTTATCTAAATTATCTACATTATAAAACATGATTTTCAACTTTTTGGATATCATGCTGCAGCATGTTCGATTGATTCTGACCCCTTCAAGCAAAATGAGAATTTTTCATGTTAAAAATGTGGTTGACAATTTGCTTCTAGAAATACAGCGTGTTAAATTGATTCGGACATCCTCCTTGGCAAAATTAGAATTTTTCGTCTGAAAAACGTGAAGTTGGCAACTTGTTTCTAGAAACACCAATAGGAGGTGTTGAAAAATGAAAATACCAAGAAACAAGTTGCCAACCTCACATTTTTAACACAAATAATTCTCATTTTGCTGAGGGAGTGTCAGTATTAATCGAACACGCTGTAGTAACTACTCACATGAATTTTTAAAGCCTAAACGAATAAGATTACAGCATATTTATAAAAAAAATTCAACTGAATCCGTGAATTTTTTAAAAATTTTTATCATTCCATGAGAAATTGCTCGAAAAGTTTTAGACTCTGTCACCCCCCCCCCTCCATTATATTTTAAAATATTCAATATCAAAAAAAATCCGTGCAAAATACCAAACCATACTTTTTCGGTTATTATAACACTGTTAATGAAAAAAAAATCATTATAAATTTAAATATTTAGAACAATCAGTAAATTCGATGAAAAAATGAAATTGTAATGTTCTAAAAAAAACGTTAGTGTGATTAGAATTTTATCATCATTTACAAATACCCACCAGTCAGTTACAATATGGCCTATTGAACCAACCAACATCTTTTATTGCTAAAATTTAATCCCCTAGTTTAATTTGAGATGAGATATGCACCGTACAAACTCAAAAAACGACAAAAATGACCTGTTGTAATGTTACCCATATTATTGGTATAGGATTACATTTTATAAGTGACTGAATTGTATGTACTTCAGTTAACCTTATGTATATCTTCTTCGTTTACAAGAAGATCAGGTGATTGTCAATAATTGAGAATAAAATCAAATTTCTATAAAAAGTATGTATTTCTGGCAAAATTTCATATACAAGATGTAGTTTAATTTGTTATTGATTTTTCAACAAACAGCGTTTACTGGAAGGTAATTAAAATGAACTAAAGTCTTCTTTTATATGCGTCTATCCCTATTTCTTCTTTTAGCAAGTGATCGTTATTAAAATATACGAGATCTTTCGCCCAACAGCACTTTCTCGATCGCTGGATCGCGTTATAATGAACTTTTAAACATAACCTCTCTGACTCTATCACAAAGTGCAATTATCTTAATAACTTAATTTTACGTAATTGACTGGAACCGGTATGACGATCCAGTGACCATCACTGTCATTAATATCGAACAGTACAAGATCTCGGAATTTATAGGGGATAGTTTGTCTGCGTATCTTGTCGACAACCTCAACCGTGAACCATTTTATAAAACGATTGCTACACTTATAGCTATTTGGTTCGTCTATATTTGTACGTATATGTATGCAATACGAGCATTTTCTTACCAATAAAAAAATTCACGCTGTTATTACCTATTTCACATTTTTTTTTCTAGCAATTTGTGGCAAACTTCGTGTTAAAATGAGCTACAAATTTGACCAATAATTTTACAAACCACGTTGAAAATCAGATCAGCGTGAATTGTTAGAATTGTTACGTCCTGCGGTGCGGTGTTGACTTGACCTTGTTCATGTATTTCGTATTAACTTGGTTTGTTGCATGTTGCACTTTTTGTTTGGACAACACGTGCACTTATTGTAGTGTTTGGTTCGGAAAATTATCAATTTCAAGCTTTCAGAGTGTATTTATATGGCGTATTATTATTCGATTGAACACGTGTTTTAATGTTAGATATACGCAGCATATTTACTATGAAAATGAATACTGTTGAGATTTTAAAGAAATCACATCGATAAGATTATTTTTCAAAAATTGCAAGAAGATAATTTTTTTTCGTTTTTTTTTTTTTTTTTTTAATTATGATAAGATACGAACAACTTTTTTCCACACAGAATATAAAGGATATAACCTCAAACGGCTTCCTTTTTAATGGTGTTCAAAACTTGGAAAAATAACTTTTTTAAATGATATTTTAAAATTAAAAAAAAAAATAAAATTTACAGATATTTAAGCGCAGTAGTTATTTAGGTCGGAAATTCTCGACTTCAACTCAGAAGTGACTGAGTGAGAATTGACGAATCTAAAGAAAATGAATCACATTACCTTTTTCTTTTTTTTTTTTTTTATTTATATTAATGAGCCAGTTTAAACGTTAAGCATTCATTAAATTAAAAAATCAAGTTCTCTATAAGCTTAGAATAGGATAATTATATGAACGCTGCATTCTAAAAAGAACAGATTTTATTTCTGATAAAACTTGGATATTGATTAGATTTTATGTAGTAATCACCAAAATAGGATTTCACGAAATAAAAAAATCGAAAATTGTTACTTTTTACTTGTTTGTTAAGTATTCAACTGTACGAAATCACTTTTAAGAAATTTACATTGATAAAATTGAAGTGAAATAACATTGAAATTGAATTATTCGTTCATCTCTTATTTGGTTCATTATTCCTAATCAAAGAGTAGAATTTGAAGGGAACTGATTGAAATTACTCATTGTATTTTTCTATTCATTACAATAGACACCTTATACATGCTACTTACTAAAAGAACACAACATTTGTGAAGGTAATACTCATATTTTACAAACCCCTGACTCGATATTCATTTCATTCATTCATTCTTTCGTTATAATAATATTCCCTCATCTGTTAGGTATCCGGCAAAGAGGCATTTTACTTATTGGGTTTGTCAAGAGATAAACGCTACTGTATCTAATGGGCCATTATATCGACTGGTCATTTACAATGTAAAAGTAAATATTACAAACGATTGTCAGCCGAATTACTCGCTATTTATAGGTAGATAAGTAAGTACTTACATATTTTATTGCACAAATATAGTGGATAACATACATGTAGAATTGAAGAGCCGAAATTTTTCCGAAATCGATCAGTTGTGATACGATATATGCATCGATATAGATACATCCCTCTTTCAACCAAATGAAAATGTGATTAAAACGAATAAAATCAAACGAGTTGCATAAAACTAGTGATTTTAACTCTTTGTTTGGGCAGAAACATTATCCTTCTTTCTTTACTCATTGTTAATATCAGGTTGAAATACTACAATATTAAGAAATTCTAAAAATTGGACAAAAGGTAGCAAGGTAATTTAGAGAGAGGTTTGAAAGCGTGAAATGAGCGATATTAAAAAAAAAATTTACAGTTAAATATCTATTGACAAGAACAACATTGAAAATGTGATTCAGTCCCTTTCTACGTTTCTACCCTCAAGTGTATGTAAGTACATTTATGATAATATTCATAAGCCTTTACCTGTAACAACGATCGAATCAGTTGTACCGATGGATTTCTTCTTAACATCTAATTCCTCACTAATGGCAAGCGTAATGATAAAACAAACACAAAAATATAAAAAAATTTTAAACATATTTTGATTTTTACGTTACACGTACACACTCGAACATACAAACAAAAAAAGAAAAATAAATAAACGAACGAAAAAGAAAATCTTAACAGCTACTGATAAAAAAAAAAAAGGAACCCCCTATATACAAATAATTAAAACATAATAAATGCTTGAAAAATTCATTTCATTTACTGTAAAAATAATCGTAATGTTTGTTTTTTCGTTTTAATTCTATCACTCAATTCATGATTTTTCTCGAAAACAAAACGACGAAAAATAAAAGTAAAAAAAAAAAACAAATAAGAAAAATCACGTGCTGGATGCACGGGAACTTCAGTGGAAGTTGTTGGCCTTAGTTGAGTACATAATGTAACTGGTTTGTTCGCGAAGTCTGCCGTAGACTTTTGAACACAGTGCAGCAGGTTCATTAGTTTCCGATGGAGAATCCCTGCGAGACGAAGGGTAGGAGGTAAGTGGTGGAACGCGTTTAATACTCGAGAAGAATTTTTAATTCAATCTAATCGAATAAATGAAAAGAAAACACAAAACTCTATCATACACGAAAAATGTCGCTTATTTCGATTGCACGTTCGATACACGTTGTTAAATAAATGAAAATATGCGGCACGTGCTTTGTTGCTTAATGCGATACAATTTTTTCAAAACTGTACTGACGACGAAGATGTGTTCGTCATTTCTTGGAATTTATTCAACACGAACGGTATCATTGTTTTGGTTCGAGGGGATGATATCTATAATGAAACGATGAATTGTGCAAAAATATCATATTATACAGATGTCTTATTGCGTATGAGGAAGAGTAATATGAAGAGTAGACTAAAGGCAAGATCTAGTTTAGGTTTTACTTTTGTTTTATTGAATTTAAAAATTTTAATCAGTTTTAAACAACATTGTCAACAGAAATGTTTCTACTACTCAAGTACACACTTCATTTAAATGTAACATTTCCTTTTTTAATGGTTAATTTCTGATAAGTACATCTTCATAACCAATGTTTATATTGTTTACAGTTCATAAATAAATTTTCATATTTGTTCGAAAACTTCATTTTAACCAATCTGAAGTTGTTTTTTTTGAATTTTTTCAGTTTGCTTTACTTTTATCCATTAAAAACTTTTTTTGAACACAACTTTTGAGCTAGTTAATAATCTACTTCTCTGATTAGAATGAAACTGTTTTTTCCCTCCAAAATCAGAGTTCTTTTGCAGTAGGCCTACCTCTCTACCGAAATGAAAATAAAACTGTGGTCAACGTTTTTCTATGGAATAAAATTAATTATTTACAAATTTTCGCTGTAGATATATATCTACTCGATCTGCAAAGTTACCGTTTTAAAACATCTTTGTCTCCGACAGGGGAAAATCTGAGGTTTCATTACTGTTTCAAAACCGTATTTTTTAATTTGAAATGGTTTTAAAACTGCTTAAAAACAGCTTCAGAATTGTTAAAGCAGTTTCAAAACAAGAAATACTATTTTGAAACAATAGTGAAATTTCAGGGTTTCCCCTAGTTTCAAAACAGTCAACTTCGCAGATCGGATAGTTTTCTTATTTTTAGTCTCGTAGAATTGATTATCAGCAGTAAACTGATCCATGAATCATACCCACGTTAAGGAAAAATTTGGCTATCGAATTCATCATAAAAAAATGATGAATGATGAAAGCAAGTTTTATGATTTTTGGTTTCAATTTCAATGAATCATTACATTTCTATTTTTTTTTTTTTTTTTTTTAAGATATCACACGAAACCGTTATCCATATTTAACCGTTACAATGAACGTGACACGCGGTAGAATGTTAAATCAATTGCATAAGTATTCTAATGAAGGTGCATTGCGTTTA
Organism: Ferrisia virgata; assembly: GCA_900060175.1. NCBI lineage: Eukaryota > Metazoa > Arthropoda > Insecta > Hemiptera > Pseudococcidae > Ferrisia > Ferrisia virgata. The sequence continues at coordinate 22,600 of FIZR01000796.1, read as the reverse complement.
GGAAGTTTAAATACGGGCCTATGTACATAGCAAGACATGTAACTAGTTCAAAGTCAAATTTAACGTCATTATTATCTATGGTATACGTGAGTGAACTCAACTTTTCACGTAAGTATATATCTAAAAACAATGACATCAAATATCGCATTTTTGACGCACTTACTGCTTTGTTTAACCTACGTAAATCAAATGGTGTAAAAAACTGATAATAGTTTTAATTTATAATTAAAACATCGTACATTTGGTACACCTAGGTATACATGAACTAATAGCAGATTTTCTGACGTAGATCTAGATTTTCTCTGGGCAAATGAATCTTCCTATAAAACTCTCTGCATCAACCGAATATCTAGATTTAGTTGGTCACTTTGTTATAGGGTTCAAATATACGAATCGTAAACAATGAATTATATAAATTAAACAGCGATTGGCTTGATTTTCTTTTTAGATTTTGTATTCCATTAATCACAGCAATTTGGAAAAAATAATGAATTGCACAATCAACTCATCCAGCTATAATAAGCTAACCTAATTTACATAATTATTTATAAGAACTATTCGATACGTGCTTTTTTTTGCTCAATATTACGTTGATATATTTCCTTATCTTCAACAATCTATATTCATTTTGCGAACATACGTTTTACATGAGATCGAATTAAAGCTTTTTCAACTAAACTTGAAACGGTAATAATACGGGTACCAATAACGTATGAAAAATTAGTGGATCAATCAAATTAGTTAAAAGAGATTTTCAGAAATGATTACGCAATTATGCATCTTGGTCTAATCTAAAACAAAAAATTTTAAGACAAAGTTTTATTCACCTCACATTTTTCAACCTTTGATTGCAGAATTTTTCGAACAATAGGTGTACCTAATTGGAAGATTAGCCTTTTACTTCCCATTTCTCGCATCTATCACGTCTACAAAAATGAAACACAATGAGAAGGATAAGACGTCTGCACATCAAGTAAATACATAATTTGTTTTAAAATAAACAAAACAGATAAAAAATTATCAATATTATGACTGATAGAGGCTTTCTGAAAATCTGGAACAGTAAAATTTATGATAAAAGTAAGTATATAAACATTGAATTATATTCATCTAAAGGTTATAATTCTTCATATCATCGACTTAAGTTAGTTTGTATCTATCTACTGTATTACCTATACCATTACTCACGCTTTAAGATGAAGAGTTTAAATTTTTTTAAATTTTCCAAAAGTTTAATCAATGTTAATTCGAATTACGAATGTGCAAAATCGCGATTGGTAAGATGTTCAGGTTGTCAAACAGTCTAAATTAATTTATAGTTTTATTAAATTTATGCAAATCAGCAGGCAAACGTTAGTACTCGGTTTCGACATTGGACACCAGTCGGTTTGCGTTTAAAACAGAAATCACGAATAGAACAAGTTGATTTTACTTCCTACGATGATTGTCACGTTAATAATGAAACGGTGAGCGTTTAACTTTTTTTACGCCAAAACAATATTATGTACGTATTATTCATAGCTTTTTAATTTTTCATTTCACAGTGTAACAGTTTATTTTGGCAGAGAAAAATGCGAACAGTGCATAATTTATTAGATGTAAATAAAGACGGTATAATATCGTACGATGATTTCAAATTATTAGCTAACAGATTCGTACAACTCGGTCATTTACCTGAAAAACAACAACACGAATTTTACAGAATAATCGAGGTAAATAATCTGTTCAAATCCGTTTAAAGATTAGCTCATACTAATATTTTATACTAACCTATATTTTATTATTATAATATGAACGACAAAAAATATTCACAAATCCCCCCCCCCCGTCTTTTTCTTGGTAGAAAATGTGGAAAGAACAATGGGGTTGCATCGATCCTTATAATTTAATAACTACAGAGCAATATTTAGAAGATATGAAGCATGTAATTAATGATAAAGACCGCCGGAAAAAAGTCCATACGTTGTTACCGTATTTATTCATGGTAAGTATCTGTATCCACCTGTATTTCAATAATCTGCGAATTCTCCGAAAAAAATTTCAACTCTTCTAATCACAAGTATGTTTTTTCTTGTAGGCTGTTGATAAAAACAACGATGGTTCGATATCTTTCAGTGAATATCATTTATTTTTTAAATGTTTAGGAATGTCGTACAAAGTAAATTTATGATTGTCTTGGATCTTCACTTTAATTTAACATGGTCAAATTTAGTAATTTTATTGCATAATTATAGGATGCTATCGCTTCATTCGAATCAATAGATACGAATAAAGATGGAGAATTAACGTTGGAAGAATTTATTAAATTGGGAAGAGAATATTTTATTACTGATGACGAAAGTAAACCTAGTAAATTATTTTGGGGACCACTGCTGCCCTGACAATGATTTTAATTGTTTTAATTTTATTGTTTTTATGGTAATCAATCATCTTATGAAGTAATTGATAATTATCGAAAGTGAAACTTGTTTTTATTTTTATATTGTAATTAAGTGGACTAAGAATTTTTAAGGTGAAATAAATATAGGCCTATGTCATAAATTAAGGTTAAGTTGAACTTATCATAAATGCGTTTCAAAAACTATGCGATCTTCGGGTTTATTTCATACAAAATGAATATCATGGTTAAAGAAGTAACGATTTTGTACCGAATAAAAACTCAAAATAGTACTTAACAAAAATAAAAATAAATTCAACTTTGTATCTTCTATTTGTAACTAAATGGTACCATGTTGGAAAAACGAAAAATATTACTCGACTGATACACAGTTGATCGCTGTTGACTTTTTTTCAGTTTTAGTTCTGTATTGATTCTGTGATAATATTAACTTACATCTGAATTCTCCTGCAAAATAATGATGAATATGGAAAATCACTAAAACGAAATATTGGAAATAAAAATAATTTTAAAAAATTTTGGGCCTGTCCGGGATTTGAACCCGGGACCTCTCACACCCGAAGCGAGAATCATACCCCTAGACCAACAGGCCAACGATGTAAACATGCACATATTTGGTATGACAATGTTTTACTACATTCATTTTTACAAAAACCGTAATTTATGTAATTTACTTCATAGAAATCCAGTTGTATGTCTTCAATCGACTTTTATACGAATAAAATGATGCATACAAATTAGAATTATATTTGATTAATCGATATTCAACTATTATTGTCTTAGTTTTTAGTTTTTACAAATTACTACGAGCACATCTTCATGAAAAAACAAATAAAACGGGAAAGAATTTCACGAATATAAATTGATAAGAAAATTTATATGTAATGTTAAAGCCCAAAACCATATATGTAAACAAACGTGGCGCCAAAATTTTCATTCTTAAATTTTCAAACTTTACATAATTTAAACAATTTGACATAATACAACTTTATTTACGAACTTTTCCTGATTTCAATTTTACAGTTTTAGCGTGCACTTGTTATACTATAACCTTTGCGTGTTTTATACGTGCATCAAAAACTCAGGATGAGTGCAACTGTGGATCCAAGACGTATGATAATGGAGTCCGAACGATTAAAAACCTACAAGAAGTGGGTGTATAATAAAGACGCTTCAGTTGCTTGTACCGCAGAAAAAGTAAGTTTTAATGTTTCCTTTTCTGACCTTTTACTTATGTTGATTTCGTTATGATTCATAGATGGCTAAAGCAGGTTTCTATGTGATCTCTGAGGACGATCCAGATACTGTTAAATGTTTCGTGTGCATGAAACAATTGGACGGATGGGAAAAAAATGACGATCCTTTGTAAGTAGAACTTGTAACTACATTCAAAGTACTCTGTAGTCATCTAATTACGTTTTTACAGTGTAGAACATAAGAAGCACGCATCATATTGTCCATTCGTTAAATTCGGAAAAGAAGAGAAGGATTTAACTTTATTGGAATGCTTATCATTGTCTGAAGAAATGGAAATTACATTACTCGTAAGTAGAGTAACATATAAATTCTAATACATCTTTTATAAAACTTTTTAATTCAAAACTAAATTTAGAAACTCAAACACGATGAAGATATCAAACAGGTGGAAAAACTTCGCGATCAATTGATCAAAAAATTAATGCAGAAAGATTCTGAATCAAAAAAAAGTTAATGAAATGATATTCATTATTCATTAAGGATTAAATTTTAAATACTCTCTTTGGTGAATTTTTGCTATTAATGTTTAAGTTAGATGTACACTCTTTAATTATTCCAGATTTTCGAAATATATTAATGTCATCATATACCTGTAAGTTTAAGCACATAAATTTTTATTACTACTATTTGATGATTCTGTTATGATTGGACGTTTGAAGAACAAATGATACACCTATGTGAAATTATATTTAGTATACAAGTTGAAAAATAACAATTTGATAATACAAATAGAAACATATATACAGATATAATTAAGAAATTACGTCTTTAACTCATAAACTTGAATATAGGCTTCGGATAAAGTTATCATCTGAGGCAGAATTTCAGTGACATGTAAATCTTGCATTTCGTACCACTGTCCCGTTGCTTTGTGGAGCACATGCATTCGATAAGTTCCTTTATCTGGTTCTCCATCGTGAATAATGTTAGCGATTAAATCGTATGTGGTGTGTTTATGAGCGGCTTTAACCTCTTTCGAAAGGTATTCGCCGAAATCTATACTTTTAATGGGAAAATTAACAATAGTACGATTCTTCTCGGTGAAGAAAGTATTTTTAGTAAATCTTTTAATATAGATAATCAGATACGGCGGCAATTTTGTGATTTCAAAACGCTTCAAAAAATTATCTTTATATGTTTTATATTCCTTTTCGTTTTGATTGTTGAATTTCTCCAAGATTGACGATAAACTGACTTGCGGAATTATGTTCTCTAAAATTTCATCCTTAAATAAGGGCGGTGGAGGTAGATCACAGGTCAAATACAAAAATGGCGATTCAGTAACGGTTACAGCATATTCAGTCAATTGTAGAAGACGATGTTTTTCTTTTTCTTCAAGGTCTACCGGCGGTATTTTTCTCGTATGTATTCTCATATGTCCCAAAAAAGTTTTGTTTATGATAGAAGAATCAGCTTTTTTTGTACCATTCAACGCTCTATGTAAAGCGTTCAAAAACCATGAAAGAAAATCAATGGGATCACCTTGTGCAGTAAATTGGAATCTTTTGTGACTCCACAATACAACTGCTTGTAACATTTCGTGCGGCGATACGTGTGATTTAAAGTTTCGAGGATTCCACAGCTTTCGCATTAGTTCTCCAAAACGTTGAACTAGAAGAAATGAACTGTCACCAGGAGGTCTTTTTACTTTAATATAGTTTTCTTCTCTGAGAAAGAAATTCCGTATGGGAGTGACGTGCGAAAGAGCTTGCAGTATAACGTTACAATAGTCGTTAGCTTTTATGTTGTTCAATCCGACAATTCCTGGGTGATATAACGATCCGTCAATAGCTCTCGACGGTTTCATGTTCGAGTCCAGCTGCAGAATATGTTCTTCGATGAAAGTAGGATTTAGTACGTACTTAATATCATCTAAAGATGAATCAATAATTTCATAATTGTCCGGTAAACAGTAGAATTTCAGTGTGTGTAGATTCAAGAATACATGATGTGATTCTGCAATACTGTGAGTATAAGCGTAGGTATTCGTACCTCTGCCCTGAAAATATTTGCCACAAACTAAGCACGCGTACACATTTATCCGTGATAAGGATATGGAACATAATTTTTCAAAATCAAAATCCAGCACTTGTCGATTGATTGTATCCAAATACGGACAGAGTCGTAAAGTATCTATTCTTGATTTCTTACTAGCAGGTTTACTATCTTCGTCATCTGAATAAGAATGAACTGTACCGTTGGATTCCATAATACGACTAGAATCTTTTCTATTGTGTAATACTGAATACAGCTGTATTATATCATAAAAATAGCAAAAACACCGCGATTGGGGCAAATAAGATAAAAATTGAACATTATTTTTTTGTACATAAGTCACGGTATTATACGTAAGAAAAAAATTTGGATAAGTCATAAAATGTTCTTGACTTTTTGCTTCGTTTGAGATCTTCTATCAATTTAAATTAAACTGGATGATGAAATTTTTACCTACTTGAATAACCTATTTTTATTTAATGTAAATAAAGCAAACGGATTGGTTTATTTGATTCACGTGATTGTTGAAAGAACGACGCATGCGATTTGCGCTAAATTTTTTGTAAAGTTTATCATAACTTTTCTTTTGATAAAAAATCAAAAATTTTTTATTAAATTACGATGTAATATGTTGACCGAATAAAAGTCTTAATTAGTCACAAACGCGCTGAAAATACTGTTACGTAAAATGCTATGTGTATTTAAATCAAACGTTAAATTCAACAATTCAATTTTTGCAATTTTTCTTAAATTTTAGTATTATTATTATTATTATGTGATGCAATTTCCACGAAATGATACTTTACAGTCTTCCGAAGAATATTTACGATTTTACGTTAATTGTATCGTCTGTCAATTGATAGAACTCGTAAGATGCCTCGAGTTTTACACACTTTCAGTCGTAATCGTTTCGTACCTGATTCTGTGTCTGTCTTTGTACCTGATTTTATCCAATCTGAATACTTCAAATCGAACGAGCAATGGTATCAAATCAAAACAACGAATTTTATTCGTTACCAGCCATCCTGATGATGAATGTATGTTCTTCGCACCAGCTATTCTAAATCTTACCAAACAACCAGAAAAAAACATATTTCTTCTTTGCTTATCTTGTGGTGAGTATTTTTATATATTTCCTTTTATTCGTTTAAAATGATGACTTTTATGATACCCTAATGTCAATATAAATTCTGCAGGCGATTATTACAATCAAGGTAAATTGAGGAAAGAAGAATTATGGAAAAGTTGTGCCATACTTGGTATTCCTGAAAGTAACATTTTTTTGCAGAAGTAAGCTAAAAGACGTAATTATAATTAAAGTTTATGTATTCGAAAAAACCTCTTGCTATTGATTAATAATGCATATTTTTTTTAATAGAATTTCCGTGTTACCTGATGACCCTAACGCAAAATGGGATGAAAATGTGATATACAATCTAGTAATCAATTATGTGGAATCGTTACAATTCGATGCTGTATGTTCAGTTGCTTTAATTTTTTTTTTCAGAAATACACATTTCATGGTATAAATTAATTTCAGGTGGTTACATTCGACAAAGATGGGATAAGTGGTCATGCAAATCACAAATCCGTGTATTATGGTTTAGCCAACTCCATCGCCACTAAAGCTTTTCCAGAATGTAAGTATTTAAATAAATCAGTGTAGTGAAAATATTTCCTCTATATGATAATTATTTTTTGTCGCAGATTGTTCAGTATTTTGTCTGGAGTCTGTGAACAAATTTAGGAAGTATTCGTTCATTTTTGACTTATTATTGTCCATTTGCTTTTCTTCCAATTGGTTTATTTTATCACCATATGAATGCCGTCTCGTAAAGGTTAGTTTTAAAGTTATGTTCTCTCAGTTTTCATTTTACGAGGTAGAAATAATTCTAAGTTGAATTTACAGAAAGCTTTGAAGGCGCACAAAACGCAATTTGTATGGTATCGCAAAATATTCATTTGGATCTCAAGATATGCTTACATAAACACTTACTCGTTATTATGCGCAAACGAAGCAATCTTTGATATCGATTATAGAGATATAAGTATTTAATCACAATTTTCATCAATTTTGTTTTATACTTTCACTAATTTTATTTGTTTTGACTTGAAAATTCAATTATTATGGGTATTTTATGTACGTTACTCGAAGAGTTACCTTCTTTAATCACTTTCTTTATACCAAGTTAGCATTTTTTTTTTCAAAATATATTTGGTACATTATCTGTGATTATTATTTTAATGTTTAAAAACTTTCCAGAAGCACCATTTTTGTCTTTCACAGTTTTACTAAATTCTAAAGCTTGCTGTCGATTGATCATATCGGAGTGCGGATGAGAACAAAACTGCGCTATTTGAGGTTTCTTAGAGCACATGACGTTTCAAATCTGAATTTGTACTCACTCATTTCTCTCGAGTTGAAAGTATTTAATAAAAAAAATATAAAAGTTTTATTATTTGAAACAACTTTCTTTCTTCAAAAAATAAGTGCTGTGAGAATAAAAACAGAATATTCTCATGCAACAAAACCATCAAAGTTTCATGTGAAAAACAGAGTTCTCAAAAATCTTAATTGTGTGAAGAAGTTTCTCAAAAAATCTATACGTGGACCTTATAGGGTACCGGTATTTTATTAGCATTGGCGCAAAATGTGTGGTCACTTGTTTATAAGGATGAAATTTTTAATTCTGAACGATACGAAGAATCGTAATTGGTCCAAATTCATTCATGAATTAAATACTTCATTCTTGATTAAAACCATCGTTTACACTGAGTTGCATACACCTAGATCTAGTGTCTATACACTGAATGAAACGAAACATTCAAATGCATATGTATAAAAAAGGTAATGGCAGTTTATAACTGTATAATTTTATAGATAAATAGGTTCGGTACGCAAAATACGTACACACGTCAGAGAACGTTTGTCGGAATGTCAGGATGAATACCTCTACCTAGTACCCACCTACAACTGCAGATCGATCCAAGACAGATGATCTTATAGAATTAAAGCGGTTTAAACCTTATCTAGGAAAATCGAGTACCTATAGGCAAAACAAAAAATTTTCAGTTCTGTATAAATGTAACACAGTAGTACCAATTGATAAGTTTAAGTGTTTCATTTTACCGAAATCTCGATCTCAATGATTTCAAATTCATTATTATCATGATTCAAATTTTATATACTCTTGTCAGTGATTTTTATTTAAGTTTAATGGACACTTTAATTATTTTCGATTTACGAACTTATTTATAGTATAGCAATACAATACACTTATATTCAACAATCGATGATCACATATTTTTTTTGAACTGCTAACGAATATGACTCCTCGTTTACTGAATGCGCCCATGCAAATTATGGGTAGAATCCACATGATTTGAGTATATTTTCGACAAAAGCAATCTGTCCTCTGGAGAATTAAGAATACTCTGTTTATGATAATAAATGAAGATAATCATTCAAATCCTCAAAACGTATTAATTGACAACATGAGTAGAGAACGATTTATTTATCCAAATTCCGATATCGTAATTACTGTGCTGATTGCCTATTATTTGGTTTAGCAACTTATTTCTGAAGAAAATGAGAAGAATTTCTTAGCGTTAAAAAATCAGAGAGAGTTAGTTACAAAACTTATAATTGCAACTGTAAGTTTCGAAATAGACTTTCTGAAGTCGTGTGAATGTCCAAGTAAAGAAAGAAAGGAACATTTCAATAAGATTCTCGTTTGTGTCGCGAAAATAGTTACCAATATTTTCTTGAATAACTATGTTAAAAAAATGAATGAGAAGGTATTTCAAGCTCCCGATCCTAAAAAAAGGAAATTAAAAACTTCTAAGCATTAATTTGTAATTTAGTATGAGGTATCTTTTTTTCTCCTTATTGTTTCTGAGGCACTTATTTAAACACTACATGTAAGTATTTTATAATGAAAGTGGAATGTTAAATTATTAATACATGTGCTTGTTTATTTTTTTAATCCTTTCGTTGATGAATTAATATCCTTTAACTTGTCCTTTTATTTTATGAAATATCAGCATGATATATTTTACTTTTCATTTACTGATATTCTGTCATATGTTTTTTTATTCCGATTCATATATTTATACCTTTTATTCTCATTTAATCTTGTCATTTCATTTCATTTCATTCAATTAAAATTTAAATACTTTCTCAATCCGATTTCATTTCATCATTTTGAATCAACTGCATGCTTATAAATCAGCTTTGTTCCTAAATCAAAATCATAAGTTCTGGTAAGGGTAATGTTTTAAGATCACAAAAATTGAAACTACTCGTGTTAAATAAATAGTTATAAAATTTTCATTTTCTTCATTTTTTACATTTTTACAGATACATTTTACAGACCACGATTACTGCATTCATGAAGAGAAAATCGGAAGAAAAATTATAACCTTGAAAATTCAAGATTAGTCTCTTTTTTATTCATTTGATTTTTTTTTTGTTTTAAAATTTATTGTACTGGTGTGAAAAAAAAAATTGTGGTAGTTTATTCAATAATATTAATTTTTAAAAACAGTTCCGACAACAGCGCGCGTGAAAAATTAATAAATAAAAAACAGCTATTACGAAACGCGCGTAGTTTTCCTCCACCTATGACGTCACAAAATCAGCGCCCAGGCCTTATACTATAGCAGGTGTTGGGAAGGGGAAGGTATAGGTATCATCACAAAAAAAGGCCCTTTTTTAACTGAAATCCGAATTCCTAGAAAACACCACAGGTATGACTAATCTGTGTTGAAATATATAATGGTGAAAACCATCGACTATGAGAGCTGGTATTTAAGCGATTCAATTGAAACAAAAGTAATGAAAGGATCACTTCAATCAGATGAAATGAAATATCTTGAATTAATAAATATTGAACTTGCAGGAAGCAAATGATTTTAAAATTCATTGTTCACATACATTCAGAATAGTCTAGAAAAAAATTAGCGAAAATTTAACAAAGTATCAAATTTTAATGTTTTATTTATAACATCAATTTTGAATTTTTTATACCTTCGATTAATAAAAAACGAGAAAAACTAAATAAAAATCGGAAAATACTCGTAAAAAAACTAAAAACACGTAAATAAGTATAAAATCAAACAAAAACACTCAAATTAATGGCACATATTATGTAAAATATAAAAATACGAGGTATAAAATTGAACCAGTACGCGATCGACAAAACATTTAAATGCAAAGTTACGTTTTGAACAAAATTCGATTTTTAAAACCTAATAGGAACTTTTGCACAAATCATAGCATTACGAATTTCATTCGTTAACTGGGGATTTTTAATAATAAAACTATTCCAAGCTGTTGTAGTTGCGACCGTCTGCATATGAGAAATTATAAATTCGATTATTTTTGATTTTAACCATTCGCATCTGTACATATTCGCAAAGGCCAACAGTACAACAATGTCTTCCACTGGTAAATCCAATAAATGTATACACATACGTTGTTCGCAAATAGTTTTCAATCCTTTGATGTCATACTTGTCAGCAACCTCTAACAATCCTACTGCAATTTCGTGGAAATTTTCGATTTTCCCGGTATAAATATAACGCAATACTTCTTTGAATACTTTAGGATCGATATCGTCGATAATAACACGGTTGTCTTTTTTTTCTGTCATATCATTACCAAAAATTGCTTCAAAAACCGGACTGCAGAGAGCTAAAACTGCTCTATGGATGTGGAAATCGTGCCCATCAACTGTAAAGATGAAATCACTAAATTGCTTATTTTCGAACAAACGTTCGTAATTAATACTTGGGTAGTTACTGATGCTCAAGATATCGTCGGTAGTAAAAATAATCTGGAGTTGATAAATCAGTGTCAGCATATCGTTTGGTTTAGGACCATAATAAGTCATAATATCTGTGTGATTGTAGCATGAAACATTCGTTTGACCCTCAGTTTCTTCACTAGACTCGCCGAATACGTTATTTATCAGAACTTTATTTTCATCGTCACTGAAATCGTCAACTTCTGTACGAAGTAAAGCGTTGCATTTCATCATTTTATACATCGACGAGTGACAGATCAGTACGGCTTCAATGAAAATATCGCGTATACGGATTTTTCCATCATGCAAAACATCGGGTAAATCACGACTCTTTATCGGCAACCGGTTAACTTTGATTTGAATCGAACAGTCAGTGGATATCGCTATTGTTTTATAGTAAGTCGCGAATGTGTTTTCAAATTCTCCCAAATTTGTGATACGCCATTCGTAACTGAATGGCTCTCCGGTCGCAATCTCGATCAGGTCCTTCTCAGAAGTCATATTTTTTAACGAATTTCAACAGAAATACTCGAAAATACAATTTTGGTAATACTAAAACTTGTAGATTCAATACTGAAATCAAACAAAATCACTAATCATTAATCTTTTTTCTTTGGAAATGAAACCGATCATTTTTGACGTGTGAATAAGATTAAGTCTGGTCAAGTTTGACGATAGCGGACATGCAAACTTTTGATATAGGTACTTGAATAATGACAATTTTTTGCATTTTTTGAAAGTATATGTGTGCACAATGGATGAACAATCTAAGTTCATCAGTGCCTTTCAACTCAATTCATGAAACTTTATTATGATTCAAAACAAAATAAATAGGTAAACTTACTTTTTCAGCGGTATTTGAAAGTTTCAAAACGAAGATATTTCTTCCACCCGGAAGTTACATATCAATATAATCACAAAATGAACATATCTAAGAACTGGTAACGTAATCATTAAAAGATGTCAAATAAAAATCTTGAATTACAAGCTGTTGAACAAAAAATGAGGAAAAAATAGAAAATATTGCAAGTTTTATTCGTAAATCATGAGGTAGTCAAATGAACATTTTAATCAAGATGGTTTGATAGAAATTCATGAACGAATATCTGAGATATTGGAACAAGAAGTCCTGAATCGACAACATCACTTTCAAAAATTCAAAAAATTGCGTTAAATGAAGATTTGAGAGATCAAAATATGATGGAAAATCTGTCAGTGTAAATTTCGACTTGATGGGATTGAAATTAAAATGCATTGCTCATGGTATGTTTTCAACCGGCGCTTCCTCCATGATTAATTTAATTTTTCGAATTCTTTTGTTTTTACGGAAAGAACAATGAATCAAAATATCAACTACGTGTCATCAACGAGAACATGTTTGAGTATTGAGAAATTAATTTTAATAAAACACTACAAATAGGTATATTTTGACGTATGGCACGGTTACTTACTGCAGAGACAATGTGTATACAATACACGACTTTTTGAAAGATTAATGATTTGAGCGCAATAAAATAAAGTGCTCAACCTTTAATTTTAGAGCTGTTCATTAATTTTCGATTGCAAACGACTTTAATTTTAATATATTAAATTAAATGCTCTTGATTTTTAATTACAATAAAATTACGTTGATATCATACATATATTAATCTAAATTCCAAGAAGTGTTGATTTTCCGCTTTTTGGAATAAATAATCGAAAATCAGATTCTCGAAAAATAAAAGAAATACAGCTTTGTAATTGGTTCAAAGTTTAGTTACGTCATCGAAATTACTGTTGGTTTCCTGGCTGTATTTCTTGAATTGATAAAAATTTATCTACGCACAGCTGATTACATAAAAAAATAACACAAAATTTTCATGAAGCGTTTGAATCAAATTTATTTTACGAATTGCTGTGTTCTGATGAGGTTTTAATTGTCCGTCACCTGCATTTTAAAAATTTAATTTTCAAGATGCTAAAAGCATTAATAAGAAGTAACTCAGCAAATATTTTCATTTCTAAAAACGCTCGGTAAGCTAAATTCTACTTTTACTTCATTTTCGATATTTTCTCTTTAAAATATTCTTTTTTGTAGATATATTTCTACCGGTCAGGTGTTAAACGATGAAAGTTGGTTGAATAAATTATTTGTTCGACGTATCGAACCCACTAAAGAATCACACTCTAGCATGCTATCGGATAAAGAGATCATTTACGCATTGTACACCCATAACGTTAAACCAGATTGCAGAGATAAATACTTAATTAACTGGTAATTTTTATTCGCCAAAAATTAATTAATATCACGCATCGTTTCGTAAACATTATTACTCTAATATCGAGCTGATACCAAAAGTTTAGCAACTTAAAACCGGTAGAAAAAAGTAATCATAAACGTTTGTTTAGCGAAAAAAAAGCTGCATTATTGGCTTCTCTTCAGAAAGAAACTGAATGCGATCTGGTTGGTGCTTGGACGGTTGAAATTGGCGATCTAGATCAAGCTTTGCATTTATGGAGGTTCAAAGGTGGCTATTATGGGGTAGATAAAGCTCGTAAATTCCTCGATGAAAATTCCGTCAGTGTTTGAAATGATTTATTCTAAGTGTTAATGTTCCTACTAGTTTTTAATAATTTTCAAATTTGCCTTCAGGATTTTCAAAAATTAGAAAAAGAACAAGCGACGTATTTGAGAGAAAGGCATTTACAATTTTTGCTAGGATTTAGTTACTGGCCTAAAATTGAAAATCGCCCGGGAAGAAATATTTACGAAATTAGAAGTTATACATTGAAACCAGGTACAATGATAGAATGGGGTAATAATTGGGCTAGAGCTGTAAATTTTAGAAGAAACAACAATGAAGCTTTTGCCGGATTTTTCTCTCAAGTCGGTCGCTTATATAACGTTCATCACATTTGGTGTAAGTTACAAGTTTATTATCATATTAGTAATAAATAACTCAACGAGATAAAAGTTTAATTTACCGCGATAACTTTGTTTTTCAAATATTATTTTCATCGTTTAAATATGATGATTACACCATAATCGATTGATACCTTAATTACAGGCTACAAGAATCTGAACAGTAGGAAAGAAACTCGTGAAAGTGCTTGGAGGTCTCCTGGCTGGGACGAATGTGTAGCTTATACGGTACCTCTTATACAACATATGCAATCTCGTCTCTTACTGCCAACATCTTTTTCTCCGACCAAATAAAAGAGGAAAATTTTCGCAGCCGGTCAATTTACCATACTATGATTATTTTACGTGATTATTTTCCAAGTTTACAGTCATTATTATTTTCCGAGATAGAACTTGCAAAATACGTATCATCGACTCGTATTTTATACTATATCGCTTTATAACGAAGGAACGGTTAAGTTTACGGGGGTCCTTAGTCTAGTTCTAAATTTAGAAAGATCACAGTACCTATAAGGTGGGCGTTATGTTGGATTAAAAAGAAGTGCAATGTTGGTCGTATATTTTTCAGTCATATCAGTCGGGTACACGTCCTTATTTTTCTACTCTTTCTTTTTTTTTTTTACTTTACTCATGTTTACATTTTTCTTTATTTCGCGAGTACGTCGTAGTTACTGTGTTATTTCATTTTGAAATCGGTGTGATTTTTCTTCTCGATGTGATATTCAAATGTTGAAGCATTAAAAATGTACATTTCCATATGTTTTAAATATATTTTTATCGCGTTTATCTCGTCCATTTGTTCTTAAGAAAAAAAAACCGCCATGATGATGGAAATAGAAGATATCAACGCCCCTAGTCGATGGGTGAAATTATTGTATTATTTGTGGAAGATATTCACATGTTTATTCCTACACCTTTTACTTATAGCCATCGTAGTTGGTTATTGCTTTTTTGGTTCTTACATGTTTGAAAAATTAGAACAGCAATACGAAAAAGAAGTAAGTGAAGTTATTGGAGATTTTTTGCGTTATTATCGAGTGTTTCATGATGAGTGAATTTTGTCTCAGATGAAGATGAATATTACTTTTATTCGAAAAAATGTAACTAAAGATATATGGTTGTACACCAAACAACTCGATGTTCTTAATCACACCGAATGGACTACCAAGGTTAGAGATGATTTGAAGATTTTCGAAGGAAAATTAGTATGGGCTATGAGAAAAGGTGGATGGAATGGTAACGAATCTGAACACTCATTGCAGTGGACTCCAGGAGGGTCGTTGTTTTACTCTATTATCGTTATTACTACTATTGGTAAGTAACTATAACTCATAAATTTAATTTATTTATTAACATTTTTGAAAGACATAACCTAAAAATCAACAACATGAATATTATACTGTAAAATATGAAGACGGTCGATGCATAGTTGAAAACTTATTTAGGTCCTCATTTCATCGAAGTGAATGATTATAAACCTAACTGATTATGGTTCAATGTCAATTTG
Organism: Ferrisia virgata; assembly: GCA_900060175.1. Lineage (NCBI taxonomy): Eukaryota > Metazoa > Arthropoda > Insecta > Hemiptera > Pseudococcidae > Ferrisia > Ferrisia virgata. The sequence goes on along the minus strand of FIZR01000796.1, from coordinate 6,734 downwards.
ATTACTACTCATCGTTTTTTTGTCGTCGTTTCAAATCCTTAGAGTTTATTTGCAATTCACTGATAAGTATCCCTAAAAATTTCAGAAGTTTAATTTTTTTCAATGGAATTGAGGAATAATTGAAAATGTAGTAGTTTATTTTGATTGTTTTTCCAATTAATTTGTTCTAAACTCTTCATTTTTTAAAATTGTGCCAAGGAACGTATCAAACCAAACACGTAGTATCCTAATTCATTGAAAAAAATAAACAATTAGATATTCGAGACTCATACGCTTCATTTTTATTCATATAAATTACAAAAAACGATTAAGTATAAAATCATTTACAAGAGTACCAAAAATAAGTATAATAGACAATAAATTAATTGATAAATTAAATGCATATTAAAGCGAAAAAACAAAATAATTAGAAAAAAACATTCAAGTTATGCTGATTAAAGTAAAGAGACACTAATAACTCGCATTTATACAAGCTTACAAAGGTAGTATCACCATTTTGATAATAATAATCATTAATAATTATTTATAAATAATGTAAATCACTGCTTGAAAAAACAAAATATAAAAATAGAATATATCGGAACTATTTGGAAGACCTATGGTCATGGTGTAATCCCATGTAAGGAGGTAGTACTGGCTTTTGTGGGATCAATGGATATGGTCTACGGTCGTTGAATTCCAAAGTTTCCAGACCCTCTACGTCTTCATAGGGGGGCGGTGGTAACAACGGACGATAATTCTGAAAGGGGTGAACAAAATCACGGTATAAATGAGACGTTTCAGGTATTTTTTAATGTGACAGTTTTTAAAGTGTTATAAATCAGTCTGGGCGAGCTGGCGGTTACGTTCTGTGGTAAAATATATTATTAGCACCTTTATAAATTACATGTTGAAGCGGAGCCAAGTTAAACTCGATTATCAGTTCGCTATAAAATGGCGATGATGGCAGCGCGAATGATGAGCATTAGTCGTTATAAAATGAATAAAATTATATTACTTTGTTAAAAATGGATAAGTACAAGACGATACCGTATGGATAACAATTACATTCAAGAATGTTTACCTTCAAATATATAAACAATTTGTTCAATGTTAGTTATCAGCAGGAATTACCAGCTAAAAATAAACCCGTACCATTCGTTCGTATTTTGTTAATTAACCCTTTAAAAATAAACGTTAGGTTAGTACAGCAACATGTGAGTTACAAACTTAGTATAGACTACAGAACATGAATATATTTTTTTTCATTTTACGCATGCAATATTACTTTTTCAAAAGAAATAAATAATGTTTTATGGCAGTATACTTACGTGTGGTCGATGACCAGGAGGTGGTAAAATAGGTTTATTATGGACACCAGTTGGACCTCCAGGACCTACTAATACTGACGGTAATCCATCGCCTCGGTCTATATTCGTACCGAATCCGGAGTTAGGTCCAGCTGGTCCCTTCGTAGATTCGAATTCGTTATAACAACAATATTGTTTACCTTGATCGCAACTTCCCTACGAAAGTATTAATTTCGTTGAAAAATTGAACCGCACTTTCTTCATGTTTCAAATCAGAAACAAAAATTAACACTCGTCGACACTTACGAATTGAATTCCCGGTGATTTGCAATTAAATGAGAATGAGCATTTGCAATGTTCGAAATTGGTTGGATCTCCATTTTTGTGCAAAACTGGTTTTTCCCATGATGGAATCGGTCCAGTAAGAATACCAACAGATTGACCACCTGGCGGTTGACGACGTACCGGTGATGGTCCCGATGACAGTGAAATGAAATCGTCAGGTCTGTCTTGCAAGTCCAATGGATCTGGTAAAGGTCTATCAGGCAGAGCTGGAATTGGTCTGGGGCGATTTTCTAGAAATGGACGAGGTTTCAGGGGTCTTCCGTTGATATAGTCAGCTTGTTCCTGAACTTCGTATCGAGCTTTACGGTAATCGTCGTTGCTATGAGAAAAAATGTTGGAGAATGAATTTGATTATTAGGCGTAAACTAATAGAAAACCCAGAGGTTTTAATTAATGCTGTGATCGATGAATGAATTTTTTAATCAAAAATTCATGACAGATACCGAAGATTCTTCTGAAAACAGATACCAAAATCGATCAAAAGTAATGTTATTACGTTACTTCAAAAACGCAACTTCATACATTTTGGAAGCGAGATTTTTAGGATTAGATACATCCAAAATTAAACTTGAAAATGGTTCACATTATAAAACAAGAGCCGAAAACGAAGCTAAATTTATGAAATTGTAATCGATCTTTCCATATGCTACCATATGGTATAAAAGCCTATGATCTTACATCCGTTCATATCAACATCACAAAACACCACGTATGATCAATCTTGGCACCCAGAATTGAGTTTTTAATAACCAAACAATGAAATTATACAGCTCGACCACGCAGTATAATTTCAATATCGCGCGAGATAATTATAGATCAACAAAATTCGCCTACTGTAATCAATTATATAAAAAAAATTATCATTTAATTAACATGTGTTATGTTATACGCGCAAATCTATCGAACTCGTCGTACCATTACCATAAATCCCCCGGACATAATTGCTCATATTAATGAGCTGGTCATCGAACCGAATCAAATGTGTATCGTAGCAATGTAGGCGTTTGCAAAAAAGTTTTTAGGTCAAGAGTATACCTACGATATATTACAATGTTAAACTTTACCTTAATAACCTGGAAAGTTCTTCATCAATCTTTCGTCTAGGTGAGTCTACATCTAATTCGTTAAGGATCGGCTTGGCGACGCTTATTTTGGTCGAGTCTGCCTGCACCAAACCACTCTTACGTTCTTTAGACCAAACCCACTTATCTTCGGATTTTGTCAACGTTACTAACGTTAAAATTAATAACAAACCTGTAAAATACACGAGCAATTTATATTTCCTCGTTATTACAAGACGCTTTATTGTTTGAAAGTGAAATTATTCCTTATCAGTGAAAGCTAGAAAGGATATAAGCTTCTAATACGCCGCCTCAATGATGCCCAACCCTGAACCGGAGATTCGCTACGTAAGGTACAAGGTAATTCCTGCATCAGTTCGTTCTCAAGTTCATCTAACCATTTTGCTAACCCCTGGGCGCATAGATTTCTTTAATTATCTCGTTGTTTTACTCCAATAAGTAATCATAACTAAAATTATGTTTACACGGGATATATGGATTTATACATAGTGTATACTGTTTATGTTGATAGTGTCGCGTCGCCGGAAACGAACCGTTATATAATTTCTTTTTAACAGTCATGTACTTTTGCTTTCTGCCGTCGTCTGTTCAACTTACGAGCAGTCGTCAACATCTTCTTTGGTTCTAGACTAGTTTCTAAATGGTCAAGGAATTGAGTAATCCTCCGGTTCAATTCAGAGTGTATGAGTATAACGACTCAAAGCAGGGAGATAAGGTCAGAGTAATTATTGCTGAAGTTAGAAAAGTCGGACGTCGTAGATTTTTGGAATACAAGCTCAAGGGTCAGCAGGTACAAGCAGTACATAGTCCTACCCTAGAATCTCAAGGTTTTACTTCCCATAACACTCGATTTGTTTTGCTCCACAGTACGCAAGTAGGTAGCAATAGGTACCTTATAATGATTCGCTTCGTAAATTTCGTTTGCCAAGTAAATATATTTCACCGGGGCTTGGTACGTATTCATAATATGTGAGTACATTTTAGATACTTACACGTTTGAAGCTCCAAGGTTTGTAATACCTATAAAAGCCTTGAGAGTAAGAAGGGAAACTGCGTAATTTTTATTTATCCAAATACCTTAGTCCCATTTAACATCGAATATTTGACCATTCAAAATTAATTGGCATCCATTATTTTTCTCTTCTCCTCGAAATGATTTTCAAATTGGTCGAATATTTGAATATTTTAAATGCATACAAAGTAATTTCTTTAGGTATTATGGAGGAGGGATGGGATCTTCAATTAGCCACAAATGCCTTGATTCATAATTGGACAAAGTTTTTGTGTAAGGAGATTGAATACTTGCTCAATGCTATTTGGTATTTATTAAGATTTGAATGCCTTGCGTTCAACACAGTCTACAGAGGTTCAATTATTTTTTTCCATTTCTCTCATTTCCGAATCGCCCATTATACCGGGTGCTCAAACGAAGTCTGACCCCCTTACCCCTCATTTCAATATGATATTTTCATATCGAAAATACTAAGTTGGTAAAATGCGATATGAATAAAAGCAAACGCAATTGGCTGTATTTTGAAAATACAATCAATCGTGTTTGCTTGTACCTATGTTACATGTTGCCAACCTAGTACTTTTGATACGAAAATATCATATTTGAAATGGGAGGGGAGGGGGAGGTCAGACTTCGTTTATGCACCTAGCAAGGTAAACTGAACGGCTGCTTTAAATTAAACAAGAACCATACTCAAAAAATAAATTTTTCAAAAGAGCAAAATAACGTTCTTGTGTTTGATAAAGATTCAAAAATTCTGATCAGTAAGTATTAATCATTTTCAAAATTCGAAAAAAGGACGAATTTAATTGGAATAATCACTTAGTTTCCATAAGTAACAGCACAAATCAGATTTCAAAAAAATAAAGTACTGGACTATGGTTATTTTTCAACGGAAAACAACGATAATTCCTTGGATTATTATTGTTTTTTGAGCAAAATTGAGATTGATTAATAATAAAATAAAATTGAGTGGAATTTAAAATTATCAATCAATCATAATTTAATTAAGAACACACGGTAATTTATTTATCAATTCACATAACAATAAAAACGAAAAATGATTTGGTTCAAAACTCACATGTTATTATCAATCGCCATATTTATTAACAAGATTTTCCACAGTAATTTTTTGAAAAAATAGCCATAGTCAATAATCAACCAATAAGAGCACACTGTGCATGGACCGTAGTTTTTTTTTTTTTTTTAAGAAAACCGTTCAAATTCGTAGTTTTTAAAATAAAAAGAAATAGGTGATAACCAAATTTGACCGCAACATTATAAACGTTTTCCTTTTCCACATTAAATTTACTTGCAAAAATTGAAATAAAAACAATTTTGTAACTTTGGACTAGGGTTGTTTTTTTAAAAAAACCTTCCAATTGTTTCCACATAATTTTATAGTTTTCTGAATTGATCAAATCCTCTTTTATTTCTATCTAGTTCCTTATCCTTTTTCATTACAGACTGCATTGTTCATTTGCGTTGAAGTGGTGATCGCAATACTTCAATTCTAGATTAATTTTTTGTCTCATTATAGGTCCATAAATTATGTTTACGTTTTGTATAGTCCGTTTCGTTTCTTGAAAATACCTTAATTCAAATTCCAAGTTTAACCTGATAACGTTAAATCAAATCGGAAGGAGCTCGCGAACTATAAAAGTGATAGAAGAGATGAATAATTGAAGATAAACTGTATCAAAAGTTGCCAAAAGACTCCAATTGCGAATTTCGTTTTTCATTTTTATCTGATATTATCTACAGTCTAATTTTAATCGAAAATATTTGGATCAGCGTATGAGAAACTTAGAATGAATGCATTTTTTATTTTACAGTCCCTTATAGAAAGAACTAATCGTTTACTAGTAAAGAAATGAGTACTAGTTTACTACTAATAATTTCGACAACAAAACAACCAGTTCTGTTAACTAGTAGTGAACTAGCACTATTTTCATACTGGTGTAAATATATAAAAAATCGTACAAAACTGTGTAAAAAATATTTAATCGTAATTATTGCATAGAATAAGTCTAACCTTAAATTTAAATTCGAAAATTTGTGTACCCAGTCCCAAACTCCCACCTCGTACGTTTCGTGACATAATTCCACCTAACCTATTACTCAACCACCTCACATGTCAGGATAGGACATATTGGCTTTTATATGCATTTTTGGCGTGTAAGAATTTGGAAAAATTTGTATTTTTAGAAGATAAAACTAGTATTACCGTTTGAAAAATGAGTATTACTATTGCTTAGTTATAAAGATCAAGTGATGAAAGTAAACAATTTTAACATTCAACTATTAAGTAGGAAAATTCCAACATGAAAAAACAAAGAAACGACACAAGCCATTTTTTATGCTTATGTAATGCTAGGGCGGGGATGACAGCGCAACTTTATATATTCACTTTTTAGCTGCATGATTACAATTTTATTAAAGAATATATTACTCTTTTCCCCGACCATAAGTAGCATTTTTTTAAATAAAAATTAAATAAATCAATGGTAACATGGGTTTTTTGATAGCACTACTAATTCAGCCAATAATGACTACTGGTGGAAATAATAGTTCATTCCTTCCACTACTAGTATAAGTACTAGTTCACCTGACGAATACTAGTAAAAGTGGTTCATTTCTTTAACTACTAATAAACCACTAGTTCATCATGTGACTACTAGTTCTTTCCACAAGGGTAAAGTTTTGTTTTTCCTTACTTTTTTAATGTAAAATTTAAGATTTTTTTTTACTTTTTTATCATACTTACTGGTCTTGTATAATTGCCAGGATTGTTATGCCCAGTATCGATAGCTAGATTTGATTATTTAGTTTAATTTTGGAAATGATAGAAAGGAATTTGTTGATTTCGTCTTCATCATCGGGTATGTTTGGATTGCTTGTTTGGATTTTAAGGTGGCTACGAGTTTGATTGTGGTTCGGGCATTCAAAGAGGAGGTGATGTACGGAGATGGGTTCAGCATAGCAGAATTGACATGTAGGTTTGGG